>JBBPBX010048539.1:0-25706 GCA_038048925.1 Garcialebias charrua | reverse complement strand
TATATATATACTACATATATACATATACATATATACATATATATATATACAGTGGTGGGCAACGCTAATCCAAAAATTAGTTCCGCTATTTCTAAAGCACTAATTAATTTATTTAGGTCCGCAATTTCAAAAGCACTAATGTCTTATGAAAATTAGGGGAAGCTAATTCTAATCCGCTAATTAAATTCAACAATTGGTAGCAGCAAGTTATGCAATATTTGCACTACACTGCCAACTAGCGGTGCATGAACTGTTATACAGTAAGTTGTTTGAGTTTCAGAGTATTTAGTTTGGTTCTCTTCAACAGGTTTCACAAGGACAAAATGTACCCATTCCAAAGTCTGTTAGCTAAACTGCTGACATATTTGGCTGTTTTTTTTTCTTCTTTTGTTACTTTTAGTACCACTAGATCGCATGTGTCAAACTCAAGGCCCGTGGGCCAAATCCGGCCTACCATAACCGTTTCTGTGGCTCTCTACACCCTAGAACTTCAAGATAACAGTTGTAAGCATGTTGCTCTCAGGTGATGGGTCCCCATCCCTACACTCCCTGGTCTCTCTGTTAATTGTCTTGCTTATCTCCTCCATTTTGTTGTCCAGGTGTTTGTGATTGTCATGCTGTGTGTTCATGTACCTGTATATAAAGTCAGGGATTTTTTAATTGATAAAGCTCTGTATATGTTGTATAACACAATCATTGTTCCACATTTAATCTATTGTATTGAGGTTTGGGGAAAAGCGTGCAAAACAATTACAAAGCCTGTTTTTATTTTACAAAAGAGAGCTGTAAGAGTAATCACCAGAAAACATTTCAGTCACCCATCAAACACCTTGTTTCTTCAGCTAAATTTATTGAAATTCCAGGAATTGGTAGAATATAGTATTTTATCAGTTATGTATAGGGCTCATAATAACACATTACCTTTAAATATCCAAAGAAATTTAGACAAAGTTATTACAATCTTAAAGGGACAGATATTCATCAAACCACAATTCAGAACCAGCTTAAAGGGACGGTCTACCTCAATTCAGGGAGTTGGATTGTGGAATGTTCTGGAGAGTGATGTTAAAAATGCAAAATCAATTCATTCATTCATTCATTCAACCTTTATTTATACAGGCTAGCCTCGTTGAGTCACGGGGACTCATTTACAAGAGGGACCTGTCTCACTCACACCAAACAACCATCCACTCTCACACTCACACCTAGGGTCAATTTAGAGTCACCAATCAGCCTAACAAGCATGTTTTTTGGTCTGTGGGAGGAAACCGGAGTACCCGGAGGAAACCCACGCATGCACGGGGAGAACATGCAAACTCCACCCAGAAAGGCCCCGGACCGGGATTTGAACCGGCAACCTTCTCGCTGAGAGGCAGCAGCTCTACCAGTTGTGCCACCGTGCTGCCCAATGTATACATTTAAGAAAAAGGTCGAAAAGGACTTGCTCAAAAACTATATATGATGTAGCTTAGTGTGTTTGTGTATTACAGTTAGAAAAATTAAGTAGAGTTATTCATTTTGTGATGTAGTTTGTGTATTACAGTTAGATAAATTAGTAGATTTATTCATTTTGTGATGTAGTTTGAAGGTTATCATTGGTTGAACAAACTGTGAAATAAATAAGGGGCAGATATAATAAGATTTCATCTTCTTTCTGCTCCTTTCATTTTATCCTACTTGTATTCTTGTATCTGATGAAACTGTTTTGTATTGTTCTTTTAAAATGAATGAATAAACATCAAATCAAATCAACGGCCCAGTCAGAGTCCAGAACCTGAACCTGAAACCTTCAGAGAGCTGAGCAGAAACCTCAAAGAACTGAAGCAACAATGGAAAGAAGAGTGGGTCAGAACTCCTCCAGAACCAGGAGAGAGACTGATGAAGTCCTGCAGAGAACCACAGAGGGTTCTGCTGCTGAAGGAGGTTCTGTTGGGTCAGAGGCACAAGCTGAGGTTAAATTTTAATGATTTTAGAACTTGTTAAAGATCATCCATCCAGCTAACTGTCTATCCATCCATCCATTCAGCTAAAAGTCTATTCATCCTTGTATCTGATGAAACTGTTTTGTATTGTTCTTTTAAAATGAATGAATGAACATCAAATCAAATCAAAAATAAGTCTGTATCTCTGTGTTTATCATTGTCCTGGCATTGTCTCCTGTTGCCTCTGTCTCCTGAGTTCCTTGTGATTCCCTGAGTATGTAAGTTTGCTGCCCTGCGGACGCCATTTTGAAGAGTCCTAATGGTGAACTACTTTTTTAAATCCAGCAGATTTGACCATTTCGTGAAACTCTCAAGCTCAGAAAAACTTGTGCTATAACGTCAGCTATGAAATATATTTTTTCTCAGCAAAGAAATAATTGTTTTACCGTGTTTTGTTGTAAAATCCTGGCTTCTTTGGCCGTCGCGGACGCCATTTTGAAGAGTGCTAATGTGGCGAAATTCTATTTTTAAATCCAGACGCGTCGCGTAGGCCCTGAGAAACATCCATAAGTTCACCCTCCATGTTAAAAAGTCTTCGTCTGACTCTTCGAAAACAAGCAATAAGGCTCCAGAGTAACACACTGGCTGCTAACTGATAGAGAGAGCACACACCAAGAGACTGAGGGGGACGCTTTTTTGTGACGGACCACATCCGGCGCTGCTCGTAAATACGTTATTTCGTTTTTACTGATAGATAATTAGTTATTAGCGGTACTGCATTTTAAATAAAAATAGCATAAATCCGCTTATGAATTATAAAACTTAGTCAATCCGCTGTAAAGCTAACAGATTATTTAGCTACGCTACAAGCGGATTAGCGCAATAGCGCTACCTAGCGGTCGGAGGCCCACCACTGTATACTGTATATATGTATATATATATATAGATGTAACCCCTTGGGTTATACATATACAGTATAACTCTTTTTTCCTACACACCTTAAACATGTTCTTACATGCAATGCATTGTAGGCCTTTTTACTTTAAACAGTAATAATCGCCTTTTACTTAATCTGGCTAATGTTTTGCACTCACATATTGGAGGTTTTACACACTGTAAAAGTCCTTAACATTATAGTATGTACAAGTATTTTCAATTGGCTTAAAACACCCAGTAAATGTAGCGTTTTTGTTAGTAACTGTTATTTACCACTGCCAGTAAATGCATCGTTTCACTTGTTGCTACCCTGCTGGTCTGTCGAGGGCAAAATCAAGTTTAAGCAATTTGATTGGCTGTGGTGGTCTGGGGTGAGAGCGTTTAAGTAATTTGATTGGCTGTAAAGATCTGGGGTGACAGTGTTTATGCAATTTGATTGGCTGTGAGGGTCTGGGGGAAAAAGCGCTGCTGGAGGTGTGAGAGAGAGTTGGTGGGCAGCCGTTGATGAACAGGTTTGGATCAATACCGCTGGGACTTTTTGTTTTAGCTAACATTGAAGCTACAAAACTTTTCCCTGGACGTTTTTGTCTGTTTTCTGGAGCCACTGAACCGGACCACGCTCAGCGTATTGCTTGGAAGTGGAGCTGCTGACCCAAACCACGCTCGTGAACAGGAAAGTGCCGTTGGACTGAAGTTGGAGCAGTTTCATTGCCGTTATTCCAAACTGGTAATCCATGGTGGGGGTGAGTAACCCATTCCTCGCTGTTGTTCTGGGAGCCGCCATCTCTGGAACTGCTATTCTGAGGATGATATCTCACTGAGTCCCTTCAGGCCTGCAACGTTTTAGAGCTAACTGACTGCTTTGTTAAGTCAAGAGACTGAAAAGTGTGGTTAATTCACTCAGCCTTGCCTGCTGATTTTTTGAGACTGAAAAGTGTGGTTAATTCATTCAGCATTGCCTGCTGAAGTTTTGAGACTGAAAAGTGTGGTTCATTCATTCAGCATTGCCTGCTGAAGTTTTGAGACTGAAAAGTGTGGTTCATTCATTCAACCTTGTTTGCTGATTTTTTGTTGTTGTTATATGTATTCTGTTTGAGGGGTTGTTTTGTACAGTTCTGAGACAGTTTGGTTGCACTAACTGTACTAAATGTTTAACTGTGCTCTAATGTGCATTGCCCTACTGACCAGTACAGTTTATTAAACTGGTATGTTTTTTCAACTTTACTATTTTTCCTATTCCTTCCGTATTTAGTATAATGTTAAATTTGCATGTCATTTAGATTTTAGCTGGATTTATCTAGTTTTGATATTGGGCTCAGTTACACACTCTATTTACAGCATAGGCTGTCACCAAATAACACACTTATTTCATATTGTGAAGTATTTCATAGAGTGTAGGTCAGAGAAACTGGGCGCTGTTCATAGGGTAAACGTGAACAGTGGTTACATAAAATGGAGGCACCGCTGGGATCATAGACCGAGTAACTGTACTACAATCAAGGCTAGAAGGACTAAAATCATACCACAATGGCTCACTCATCCCTCCCACTGCCACTATTAGAGCTTCAGACCTGGTGCAGTGAATCAACTGTAAATCCAGCTTATGCAGTTGTTGTGAGTGACGTTCCCATGGACACCAGTGTTGCTGATGTTGAAGAGTTGATGGAGACAGTTAAAGCGTTTGGCCGAGTACGTGTCCGAGCCCAAAAGTCTGCCCCGCAACTGAATACTGACATACTGCTGTGTGAGTGTCGCAGCCCAGTCGACCCAAGCAAAACACCCCCAGAAATATTCCCCCACACTGGTGAATCACCGTGGAAGCTAACTTTACTTACTGAAACTGCTGAAGAGCCAGATGAGTTTGCCATGAAACTAAAAAGACTGCTTGAAAGTGAAGGAAAGACCTTAGCAGACATTGAACCCTTGCTTTCCCAAGAGTCAAATTTGAAACAGGAACACCCTTCATCTATTATCCGGGCTGTTGGAGAACTGTTGGAAAAAGTGAGACCCCCACAGGAGAACAATGCATTTCGCCGACTACGAGTTTTCTCTGGAGTTATTCCCACCCCCGCTGGTGAAGAGACACTCGAGAATTGGTTGGAACAGGCACAATTAATGCTTGATGAATGTGATTGTTCTGCCAAGGAGAAGCGGAAAAGGATTGTCGAGAGTGTAAAGGGGCCTGCACTTGAAATAATACAAGCCATACGCTGCAATGATCCAGACACGCCCCCTCAAAAATTCTTGGAGGCAATTGAAAATGTATTCGGCACAACAGAGTCAGGAGAAGACTTATATTTTGCTTTCAGATCTATGCTACAAAAACCAAATGAAAGACTTTCAGATTTTGTTAGAAGGCTGGAGAAAGCTCTCACCAAAGCTGTTCAAAAGGGTGGTGTTTCTCCTGCCCTAAGAGACCGAGCACGAGCCGAACAGCTGTTACGCGGTGCTGTTGAATCTGAGATTATGCTGTTGCAGCTACGACTAAGAGAAAGACTTCACAATCCCCCATCCTTCATGGCACTGCTAAGTGAGGTACGTGCAGACGAGGATCAGAAAATGTTAAGGAGGCATACTACCTGTGTGCGACAAGTCGATGCAACAGACATAAAGATGCCAAAGATCTCGGAACTGGATGGCCTCAAGGATCAGATAAAAGCGCTTCAGAACCAAGTACAGCAGCTAACAGTAAAAGGACAAGATTTCCCTCATCTGATTGGAGGAGGGCCACGAGCCATGGTTGCACAGTCTAATCCTGAGATGCATGTGTTAAAAGAACAAGTTCTAAGCCTCCAACACCAATTCAGCAAACAAGCTGCACCACTCCTGGTTCCCACACCACCAAGGAGAAATCAAAGGACTTTGTGGCGTAAAGCTAGAGAACCGACAAAATTTGCCAGAGAGGGTGAGGATGTATTTTGCTACCGTTGTGGTGAAGACGGCCACATCACCACCAATTGCACCGGTCCTGAAAACTCTTCCAAGGTCATCCGAAAACTAATTCAGTCAATGAAAAAACTGCAACAAAGTAAAAAGGGAACCAGTCCACGGTCTTCAGAGCCAGAAAGAAAAGGTGGCCAAGTCACTGTGAGCCAAGTTGATCCTTCCCCTTCCAGCCAGATTCCTACAGGTCTCATTGGGGAACCAACCATAGGCCAAATTATCATTGAAGGTCAGCTTTGTGATGCCTTAATGGACAGTGGTTCCACTGTCTCTATTATATTTGAGGGCTGGTACACCCAACACCTATCCCACTTACCATTACACCCCATTTCGAGTCTAGACCTCTGGGGCCTTGGCCAGACCAGTTATCCTTATAAAGGTTTCATCGTTGCTCAAATACAGTTTCCCGAGGATATTGTGACAGGTGGATCCCGGACAGTCTTGGCTTTAGTCTGCCCAGAGCCGAATGGTCCTGAACCACAGGCAGTCATCATTGGCACCAATGCCCGGACTTTCATCCATGAGCCACAACCTGAAATGGCTTCAAAGAACAACAAGAGGGCACAAACCAGGCGGATATGCGCACAGCCCATCCAAAAGTCAACTGTGACTACAAACAGAGTTGTAGCTTCTGTGAAATGGAGTGGACCTGGGCCGCTTACTATACCCCCTGGTTCTGGACTTACAGCCATGTGTAAAGTGTCCTGCTCTGAATCATTGGATGACAGCATATTAGTGATCGAGACACCTGTAACCAGATCCCTTCCTGCAGGGGTACTAATGCCTTCATGTGTGCTTTTGTCTATGGACATGGATACAGAACAATTCCCACTGTTCCTGAAAAATGAGACGACCAAACCAAAGTCCCTTCCTAAAGGCACGGTCATAGCTCATGTTCATAAAGCTGACATAGTCACCCAGATACAGCCAAGCCAAGTACCCCATCAAAGACTTGATCCGGCAGTATTCAATTTTGGTGAATCCCTCATTCCTGAAAGCTGGAGAGTCAGACTATCACAAAAGCTGGCTGAGCGACCTGAAGTTTTCTCTTTGACCGAATTGGATGTTGGACTTGCAAAAGGGGTTGAACACCACATCCGACTAAAAGATGCCAGACCATTTCGAGAACGGGTAAGACGCTTGGCTCCCGCAGACATTGATGACGTTCGACGACACTTACAGGAGCTTCTGGCAGCTGGCATAATTAAAGAATCTCGTTCGCCATATGCTTCACCAATTGTCATCGCAAGAAAGAAAACTGGCAAAATTCGAATGTGCATCGATTACCGTACACTTAATTCCAGAACCATACCAGACCAATACACACTTCCGAGAATAGACGATGCCTTGGCCTGCCTCACGGGGAGTCGCTGGTTCTCTGTGCTTGACCTTCGCAGTGGCTATTACCAAATTGAAATGGCAGAAGAAGATAAAGAAAAGACTGCGTTCATTTGCCCTTTGGGTTTCTACCAATTCGAACGTATGCCTCAAGGGATCACTGGTGCCCCAGCGACATTTCAGCGATTAATGGAGAAGGCAGTAGGCGACATGAATCTTCTCCAGTGTCTCGTCTACCTCGATGATCTTATTGTGTTTGGTCGTACTCTAGAAGAGCATGAAGAGCGCCTTCTGAAAGTGCTTGATCGCCTGAGAGAACAAGGTCTAAAACTGTCCATAGATAAGTGTCAATTTTGTCAACCCCAAGTCAAATATGTTGGTCACATCGTGTCTGCTGCTGGTGTCTCAACAGACCCTGACAAGATAAAGGCAGTGGCGAACTGGGAACCTCCAATGAACCTAAAATCACTGCAGTCCTTTTTAGGGTTCTGCGGTTATTACCGCAAGTTCATCGCCAACTATTCTGCCATAGTCCGGCCCCTCACAGATCTTACAAAGGGGTACCCACCAACACAAAAGAAACGAAAGAAGAATGAGGGCTTTGTCACACCATACTACCACCACTCTCAGCCATTTGGTGAGCGATGGACGCCCGAATGTACGGAGGCATTTCAAAAAATTGTCCAGTGTCTCACTCACGCCCCCGTCTTGGCCTTTGCAGACCCTTCAAAGCCGTACGTCCTTCACGTCGATGCCAGCCTTGATGGGCTTGGAGCGGTCCTTAACCAGGAACATTCTGATGGCTTACGTCCTGTTGCATTTGCTAGTCGCAAGCTGAGCCAGTCAGAGAGAAACTACCCTGTTCACCAATTAGAATTCTTGGCATTGAAGTGGGCAGTTGTGGACAAGTTTCATGATTATCTTTATGGGGCTCGTTTTACAGTGAGGACGGACAATAACCCCCTCACTTACATACTTACAACCGCCAAGTTGAACGCAACGGGTCATAGGTGGTTAGCCGCCCTCACCACTTACGATTTTGACATCCAATACAAACCTGGCCGAGATAATGTGGATGCTGATTGGTTGTCCAGAAATGCAATTGATGATGACCACAGTTGGAGAATAATATCCCCCGCTGGAGTTAAAGCTCTTTTCCACCCTGTGGACAGAACTCAGTCCTCCGAGCACTCAGAGCGACTTATCGATCAACTAGGGGCCAAGCCGAGTGCTATTCCTGATGCATATGCTTGTTTTACTCACCTGCAGTTAAGTCCTTTGGAGAGACTAAGCAAAGTAGATCTGGCCAAAGCACAAGACCTAGATCCTGTGATTGGTCGTGCCAAGAAAGCAGTTCAAGTTGGGGTCTGGCCCGCCAACGGACATCCTGAGTTATTGCTTCTACAAAGGGAAAGTTCAAAGCTCCTGATGAAAGATGGACTGTTGCACCGGAAAGTTTCCAGACCTGATGGCCGCCAGAACTTACAACTCGTTCTCCCAAGTCAGTTCCGACCACAAGTACTCAGGGCGCTTCATGATGATTCTGGGCACCTTGGAATAGATCGCATCGTTGAGCTATTGAGAGACAGGTTTTTCTGGCCCAAGATGGTCTCCGATGTTACCGACTACATCAAGAATTGTGGCAGGTGTGTTGCCCGCAAAACCCTACCCCAACGGGCTGCACCACTAAATCAAATCACTAGCAATGGCCCTCTCGACCTGGTCTGCATAGATTTTTTATCTATTGAGCCTGATGTGAAGGGAGTGGCCAATGTCCTCGTGGTTACAGACCATTTTACCCGTTACGCCCAGGCCTATGTCAGCAAAGATCAAAAAGCCTCAACCGTTGCCAAGATTTTGGTTGACAAGTTCTTTATTCACTACGGACTGCCTGCGAGGATTCACTCTGATCAGGGACGTGATTTTGAGAGCCGATTAATCAAAGAGCTGCTGCAAATGTTGGGCATAAAGAAGTCAAGGACGACTCCTTATCATCCCCAGGGTGACCCACAACCGGAACGTTTTAACCGCACCCTCCTATCTATGCTGGGCACGCTCAATCCCTCTCAAAAACAAAGGTGGAGTCAACATATCAGTTTGCTGGTTCATGCTTACAATTGTACGAAAAATGACTCTACCAGTTATTCACCATACTACCTCATGTTTGGTCGTGAGGCTCGTTTGCCAGTTGACATATGTTTTGGGACCTCTCCAGATGGCAAAGATCACCAAAGTTACCTTCAGTATGTTGAAAAGCTAAAAGCAGAGTTGCAACAAGCTTACCAATTGGCACAAGAAGTTGCAGACAAGAGCCACCAGCGCAACAAAAGATACTATGACACTAGAGTAAGAAATCAAGTTCTAGAACCTGGAGACAGAGTACTCATTCGAATGACAGGTGTACCTGGCAAGAATAAACTGGGAGATAAGTGGAACTCAAGCCCTTATATAGTGATGGAAAAACTGCCAAGCTTGCCGGTTTACAAGGTAAAGTCGGAAAAAGGTAGAGTCGTTGTCAAAACTCTGCATCGTGATAATCTCCTACCTATTGGACACCTGGTTCGGTTTCCTGTTGATCATGAAGAGAAACCAGAATACCACCGATCTGAAACAAGGTCCTCAACAAAAATCCAGACAAACATGCATGATGACAGTGCAATGCACGGAACGGACAAAGAGCTTCTGTCTGATGCGGAGGAAGACGATTTGTGGTACCTATCCACTGCTCAGAGAGAGTCGGTTTCCCAAGCACTAGATCTACTGGCAGACCACGTCAACCGACCAGAGTCTCATGTCACTACAGACCCCACAACACCTTCAAATAGTGCTTGTCCGACAGAACCTATGAGTGCAGTCACAGCCTCAGAGGCTGAGAAGGGACCAGAGGTTAGGCAGCTACCTGACGACCCAGTGGGGGCCACAGGTCTAGCTGGGGAAGCGACTCTTTTGGCTAGTCAGTCTGAAAGCATTGCAGAGCCCCTTAATAATCATCATTCACGACGAGAGATTAAGCCAGTCATTCGGCTCAGTTATGACAGGCCTGGACATTCTTTCGACGAGCCATTAGTGATAGTACACCGTGGAGTAAGAATCACCATTGGAAGAAGGAGCCATGCCCCTGTGGTCCAGTGTGTGCCTCCTCTAGTTTAGCTTGGGGTTTTTATGACAAGTAATTTAGCCAACAAGGGTAAATTGAATTGTTCTGCGTAGATAGTCCGATGAGGGCATCTGGACTTTTAGAAGGGGGAGGATGTAACCCCTTGGGTTATATATATACAGTATAACTCTTTTTTCCTACACACCTTAAACATGTTCTTACATGCAATGCATTGTAGGCCTTTTTACTTTAAACAGTAATAATCGCCTTTTACTTAATCTGGCTAATGTTTTGCACTCACATATTGGAGGTTTTACACACTGTAAAAGTCCTTAACATTATAGTATGTACAAGTATTTTCAATTGGCTTAAAACACCCAGTAAATGTAGCGTTTTTGTTAGTAACTGTTATTTACCACTGCCAGTAAATGCATCGTTTCACTTGTTGCTACCCTGCTGGTCTGTCGAGGGCAAAATCAAGTTTAAGCAATTTGATTGGCTGTGGTGGTCTGGGGTGAGAGCGTTTAAGTAATTTGATTGGCTGTAAAGATCTGGGGTGACAGTGTTTATGCAATTTGATTGGCTGTGAGGGTCTGGGGGAAAAAGCGCTGCTGGAGGTGTGAGAGAGAGTTGGTGGGCAGCCGTTGATGAACAGGTTTGGATCAATACCGCTGGGACTTTTTGTTTTAGCTAACATTGAAGCTACAAAACTTTTCCCTGGACGTTTTTGTCTGTTTTCTGGAGCCACTGAACCGGACCACGCTCAGCGTATTGCTTGGAAGTGGAGCTGCTGACCCAAACCACGCTCGTGAACAGGAAAGTGCCGTTGGACTGAAGTTGGAGCAGTTTCATTGCCGTTATTCCAAACTGGTAATCCATGGTGGGGGTGAGTAACCCATTCCTCGCTGTTGTTCTGGGAGCCGCCATCTCTGGAACTGCTATTCTGAGGATGATATCTCACTGAGTCCCTTCAGGCCTGCAACGTTTTAGAGCTAACTGACTGCTTTGTTAAGTCAAGAGACTGAAAAGTGTGGTTAATTCATTCAGCATTGCCTGCTGAAGTTTTGAGACTGAAAAGTGTGGTTCATTCATTCAGCATTGCCTGCTGAAGTTTTGAGACTGAAAAGTGTGGTTCATTCATTCAACCTTGTTTGCTGATTTTTTGTTGTTGTTATATGTATTCTGTTTGAGGGGTTGTTTTGTACAGTTCTGAGACAGTTTGGTTGCACTAACTGTACTAAATGTTTAACTGTGCTCTAATGTGCATTGCCCTACTGACCAGTACAGTTTATTAAACTGGTATGTTTTTTCAACTTTACTATTTTTCCTATTCCTTCCGTATTTAGTATAATGTTAAATTTGCATGTCATTTAGATTTTAGCTGGATTTATCTAGTTTTGATATTGGGCTCAGTTACACACTCTATTTACAGCATAGGCTGTCACCAAATAACACACTTATTTCATATTGTGAAGTATTTCATAGAGTGTAGGTCAGAGAAACTGGGCGCTGTTCATAGGGTAAACGTGAACAGTGGTTACAATCATATTTTATATTTCTTATTTCAAATTGCACTTAACGTGTCTTCAAAAATACACCCGAACAGTACCACAACAATGTGGTTTTAAATTTAAAGAAGTTGTAGAAGGGGGGGCTTTTTTGATAATTTTCAAGGCACACCTGATGATCACTCGCGGCACACTAGTGTGCCTAGGCACAGTGGTTGAAAAACACTGAAAACAACACACCCCTATGATCAGTGTTGCCAGATCTCACGATAGAAACAAGCAACCAGCTCTATGGAAACAAGCCCAACTGGCAACACACAACATTGTGTAAAACAGGCCGTATTTAAACCGTATAAACATACATTTATTATGGCATTACTGTACACATAAACAACAGCAAAATTATGATAAACACTTGGAATAACATACATTTAAGTTCTGATTAAAAAGTACGTTTTGCATATGTACGGTAATTTTATTTCTGCATATTTTTTAAACAAAAACATCCTGACATTTGCGTGGAGCCCTCTAGTGGTCGGCCACAATATGAGTGTTTGGGGTGCGCGCGCACAGACATATGTACTGTATAGGTCTATGTGTGCGCCTGTCACCTCGCCAACTTGGGCGGAAGCGATAAACAGGAAACTGGGGCGGGGAAGGGACAAACTACCTACCGGTACTACTACCACTCGTCTTATTGCTTTATTGTGCGGAGCTGGGAGATAATCAACTAGTTTCACTTGGAAAGAAAGCCAAGCCCAAATAAGCAGCTTCACTTTCACAAACAAGCCCAAAAACCCTGCGACTAACAAGATTTACAAGCGACTTTAAAAAAAACTAGCCCAAAGTTGCTTATATGGACTTTACGACTATGCCCACTGGGAGTGCGAGTCTCTGTGTCTGGCGATTCAGATTGTTGGTGTCACGATTCAATTCAAAATCGATTTTTAGATTCAGAAACGATTTTCAATTCAGAAACCATTTTTCTATTGAAATTGTCATAAATTTAGTTTCATTTATGTAACTGACAAGCTGAAAATAATAAACATTGTAAACCAAATAACATTTATTTAATAATTTTAGGTTCCTTATTGTATCAAATCTTTTTGCATATTGATATTTATATCAAAAATAGAAACAAATAATACAGGAGTGCATAAAATTATGTAACTTAAATTACCAGTACAGTACTGTATTAGGTTAGCTTAATTGCCTGGATTTCTCGCAAAAGAAAAAAAAAATTAAGAACAAATAATTCATCTGTCCATCCATCATCTTTACCCACTTTTTCCTTTTCCAGTCTCGGGGGTCACTGGTGCCCATGTCAGTCATCACTGTGCAAGAGGCAGGAGGCACCTGGACAGGTCTCCAGTCCATCACAGACAAATAATTCAAAATATATACCGTACTGTAAATATAAAAGTAAACAGACTTCAGCTAGTGGATTAACCTTTAACACAATATAAAATACAGACTTCACAGTTTTTTTTTTAACCATATTGTTTCATATTTGGTAAATCTTTTAACACAATTTCAAAACCTGTGTAAACCTGCACAAAATCTCTTCTGAACTGTAATTTATGAACCATAAATTGTATAATTTAGAACTGGCTCCAGTCGATGTGTCTCATCCGTCCTCTCTGACCTGTTAAAAGACAAATTATATTAAGTTTGTTGTATAACTTTATAAGTTTTTGTATAATACAGTATGAGAACAAACTGTTACCTTTGAGCTGCAGCTGCATCAGAACTTCTACGTTATTTTTGTTTCATGCTGGAGCTGTGTGGACCTTGATCTACGTGAAGGAATAACGTACGTTGCTTCCAGCGTATTAAAAATAAACCTAAACCCCTCATCTTCCACTGAGCTGTCTGCTCATACATCTTTTGTGAAATAGCAGGAGATGGAGAGAGAAATCTTTGCAGCCTTTTTGGGAAGCCTGAAAGTTTGTTGCGGAGTTCGCTGGTTGACAACTTTCATCTTCCACGCATTTTGTCGTATTTCCAAAATACTGTACCACAATTTTATATTACACTTCTTGCAAACAACTGTGCTCTTATTAAGTTCCATGCTAACAGACTCCATTCAGACAAAGGGAGCTGGCTAACTAGCTTGATGTACGGTGGCCTACACACTGCACAACCAAAATTCTACGGTGGCCGATCGAGCGGACACGTAATGCGATATGCAGTACGCTCAGGAGTAGGAGCGGAAAAAAAAAATATTTAAACACGTTTTAAAATCGATTTATGGGCTTTTAGAATCGATTCAGAATTGCCAGGAGGACTAAGAATCTAGATTCTTTATTTTAAAAAAAAAATCTAATTTTGTCTGCACCCCTAATGCCCATGGTGAGGTTTGTGAGAAGTGCAACAGCTTACAGGACCTGGTATTCTCAGGCGGTCTCCCATCCAAATAGTAACCAGTCCCGACCCTGCTTAGCTTCATAGATCAGATGAGATCGGGCGTATTCAGGGTGGTATGGCTGTAAACGAGCTCCGTCACTAATAGGATTTTTAAAGGATCACAGCAAACAAAGACTGACCACCAGAAGTTGCAACAGACAAAACAAAGCACAACTAGCTTTAAGCATTAATTTTGAATATTAACTTATGTCTGCAAAGCTTTTGTAAAGCAAAACCCCAACAATGTTGTCAGAGGAAAACAGGGTGTTCCCGCAGGTAAGGGACGTTTACCTTGAGGCCAAACTGAGGTCGCCGATTGGTCAGTTGTTGACGAGCCTACTGGATTGATTGACAGGTGGTGTTGAGGATCTGACTCATGGGGAAAAACAAAACAGATTTTACTGACTGTCGTTTATTCCATATTTATTTCAAATAATTTACAACTTCATGCACTATCACAAGATTTCACACAATTTGACCAAAGCAGCTGCAACTTTATTTCTAATGATGATTTCAGTCTAAAACTGTGGCTTGAAACGCAGTAGGCGACATGCACTCCTCGAAGGCATCCCATGCTTTTATTTGTTTAAAATTAACATCCTAAGGAGCCAGAATCAGCCACATTTCAGTTTTTTTTTGCAATAATAATAACCTTTTTGCAAAAATAGTTTAGTCATGATGAAGAGAAGGAAAGCTCCAAATCATTTGCTCTGATTCAAGAATCATTAATATCAGATTCATGATGTCTTATAACATAATCCTAACAGAAAATGTATTTGTCTAACAAAAATAATCCCAGGTTATTGTAAAAATGTTTTCATTTTCAGCTGTTACTTGTGATAATTTTGAAATGAATGTGTGTTTTGACACCAGACGAAGATGTCCGAAAGTACTGCGAGAGTCTGAAGAAGAAAAGCGAGCCCCCGGTTCAAGTTCCTGAGGTGGACAGCTGTGTCCCTCGCACCCCTGAGAGGTTGGGTATCACCTTGGACGATGACCCAGAAGGTTAGAATTTCTACAAATATTTTAGCACTTCATTAAATTACTGTTTCTATTACATTGAACTAAATGTAAACAGTTTACCTTCTTTTGTTAGTAGTTAGAAATGTTTCAGTAGTTGGATAATATCTGTAATTTTACTCAATTTTTATTAGCAGTTGAGTAAAAACAATTGTGGCAATTTAAAATTGGCACCTTACACAACCCAAAAAAGTTATTTGATTAATAAATTGAGCACTTGAGCATTTGATATTACATCCACTTGCTTATAATAAGTTTGTATTTGAAGAAAGTGCCTTTTGAAAAAACGTTATTTCATTGTTATGAATATTAAAAATGTATTTTGTAGTTCGTTGTGTAGCGCCTCTGTTTTACAATGCACTCGCAAAATCGAACCAGAGATGGCGATCGCTTTATTGCCTGTGGAGGAGTACCACAGGGAAAAAAACTTTTTAGGTTGGGTTCCTGTTTTGTTGATTTAGCTTACTGGTAACATTTAGCCACGTTTGCGCTACTGCTTTCATCTGTTTCTCCTGCCCCATTGGATGCTTTTCTTGGCGTTTGTTTTGCGCGCCATCTTTTTAATACTGCCGCCCCTCGGCATAAATGTTTTATTTATTTTATTTTTATTTTATTTAAAAAACATTATGCATTTCAAATAATAAAAAAAACAAGAAAATTATATACAAAACCACATTAAAAAACAAAATACATGAAATGAAAGGAGGCAGAAGAAGAAAAAAATTTCTTATAACTGCCCCTTCTTTAAACAAAATTAATTCAAACAATCAATTCAAACAGCAGTCAGTCACATATAAAAAAAATATAAGATAATAAATAACTTCTCACACAATACCATATATAGTACTGTAATTTGGATATAAACCCATTCATGAATATTTGTTCAGAATTTTTGTTTTAATAATTTTCTTAAATATAGATATTGACTTTGCAATTTTAATATCAGTTTCCAAACCATTCCATAGTCCTATTCCCTGTACTAAAGTAGACCTACTCTTTAAACTAGTTCTATATTTTGGCATAACAAAAATATCTGTTCCCTTGAGATTGTAAGTACTGTACTAGTCCTTTTTACATAAAGTGTTTGGATATTTGAGGGTAATGTGAAATTCTGAGCTTTGTACAATAATAAAAGAATATTATAGTCAAATCATAAAACTTCAGCAACTTCAATTTGCAAAACAAAACATTTGATGGTTGGCAGTAATGTAATGTTGACTTCCGTTTGTGTCGTTTTAAACCCAGGCAATCCTGAGCTGTTTGACGCCTTCATCTGCTACTGCCAGAGCGACTTTGAGTTTGTCCACGAGATGATCCGGGAGCTGGAGCAGACGGAGAGCAAGCTGAAGCTGTGCGTGTTCGACAGGGACGTCCTGCCGGGCTCGTGTGTTTGGACCATCACCAGTGAGCTCATTGAGAAGAGGTGAGAACTTTGGTTTGTGATTAATTTCAAACAATGCAACAGTGCATATACAAGCACATTGTGACTCTGAAACAGTTGTCACCACCTAAAAGTTTAGGTGAGAACTGATTTGACTACCGTATTTTCCGGCCTATAAGTCGCAGTTAAAAAAAACAACCAATTTTCATGTCCTGCGACTTATACGGCGAAGCGACATATTTAGAGATTTTTCCCATATTTTGAGACCAATTTTTGGCTGAGATATGATCGATTCCATTCATTCTGACGAAAAAAAATGTAGCAGTACCACTTTCGGCCGCTAGGGTCCACCGACCATTCCCAGCTCATGTGTCCGACAGCAGACTCATCTAGTCGGACTCACTCTAGCCGTTTTCGCACTGCACTGCCCAGCCCGGCTTCTAACCCGGGTTCGTGTGGTTCGCATTTGCCTTCTCGGGCCGGCGACAGCCCGAGTTTCGGAACCCCACCGATGGAGGTTCTAATCGGGCCGAGCTCCCGGGCCCAGTTTGACGTCATGTACTGCTCATCATTTGATTAGTTGTTTGCAGCAGGGGCGGGACTGCTGCGTGTTGAGTCATCAACTCGTTCTAACAACAACCTCAGCGCGAGCTGAATTTCATTAAAATTTAACTACAGAAACCCCTAAAAAAATTTGTTAGCTGAATTAGTGTTTCAGAGTTTAATTTTTGTTAATATCTGATTACAAATCAGCTTATGTTAGAACGTAAATAACACGAAGCGCGCACCCATACAGAGCATTTCCGCCTTTCAGCACGAGCTGAATTTCATTTAAATATAACTAATATTCTCTAACTCTTGTGCGTAGCCAGGATTTTAAAATATAACTAATATTCTCTAACTCTTGTGCGTAGCCAGGATTTTAAAATATAACTAATATTCTCTAACTCTTGTGCGTAGCCAGGATTTTAAAATATAACTAATATTCTCTAACTCTTGTGCGTAGCCAGGATTTTAAAATATAACTAATATTCTCTAACTCTTGTGCGTAGCCAGGATTTTAAAATATAACTAATATTCTCTAACTCTTGTGCGTAGCCAGGATTTTAAAATATAACTAATATTCTCTAACTCTTGTGCGTAGCCAGGATTTTAAAATATAACTAATATTCTCTAACTCTTGTGCATAGCCAGGATTTTAAAATATAACTAATATTCTCTAACTCTTGTGCGTAGCCAGGATTTTAAAATATAACTAATATTCTCTAACTCTTGTGCGTAGCCAGGATTTTAAAATATAACTAATATTCTCTAACTCTTGCGCGTAGCCAGGATTTTACGAGGGGCGATTCCTTTATAGGAAAAGTGGACTCCTAAAAAAAGTAATACGCCTCGGTGGCTCACTGGAAGAGCGTCGGCTTGCCACTCTAAACTTTATCTCGACTCGGGTTTGATTCTCACCTGGTTCAACTTATTTTACGTTTGTCTTTTATTGGATAAAAAAAAAAGGAGTTTGTTATGCCTGTGGTTAACACAAACTCCTTTATTTTTTATTTTTATCCAATAAAAGACAAACGTAAAATAAGTTGAACCAGGTGAGAATCAAACCCGAGTCGAGATAAAGTTTAGAGTGGCAAGCCGACGCTCTTCCAGTGAGCCACCGAGGCTTATTACTTTTTTCAGGAGTCCACTTTTCCTATAAAGGAACCGCCCTTCATAAAATCCTGGCTACGCCCATGACTAATAATAATCTCTGCACAATGCGAAATGAGCGGGGGCGGGCCAGGCTGGGCTCTGGGACTAGCTGGGCCGTGGAGGGCTGTGCAGTGCGAAAACGGCTTCTGTCGCAGCACGGCCTCCTGCTCTCTGGAGGTCTGAACTACTGTTAACTCAGTGTTTTACTGTTAGTAAAATAGCTCAAGAAACCACAGGACAGATTTTGATGAAACTTACAGAAAGTAATCACTGGAGGAACATTTACAACTGATAAGCTGTAGGAGATGTTTTTTTTTTTCATTCAACCTTTATTTATACAGGCTAGCCTCGTTGAGTCATGGGGACTCATTTACAAGAGGGACCTGTCTCACTCACACCAAACAACCATCCACTCTCACACTCACACCTAGGGTCAATTTAGAGTCACCAATCAGCCTAACAAGCATGTTTTTTGGTCTGTGGGAGGAAACCGGAGTACCCGGAGGAAACCCACGCATGCACGGGGAGAACATGCAAACTCCACCCAGAAAGGCCCCGGACCGGGATTTGAACCGGCAACCTTCTCGCTGAGAGGCAGCAGCTCTACCAGTTGTGCCACCGTGCTGCCCGCTCAGGGTGTCCGCGGGGTCTTGAAAGTTATTAAAAGTTGATAAATCAATTTTGGGAAAATTAAGGGTCTTGAAAAGTATAAAAAATTCTTGAAAGCGATTTGATGAGGTTTTTTTTTTTGCTGTTACAGTATTCTAGCTTTAAATAATTTGACAGCAAAAAGTATGTATGACTAATATTTGTTTTTCTCACCACGGAGGATTCGGAAACTGCTTCGCAGAAATTTAGAGTGTCAGGTTACAACAGCCTTTATGGCTAGGGCTATCTTGTGCGCATGCACGGCTGCTTTATCTCCAAGTTGAGTCTGTGTGTTCGAGTAAGTTGCCGTGAGACCGTCAGAACAATGGGTAAATGCAAGTTTTCTGACTCCTGGTTGGAGATGCCTGATTTTCAAGAATGGCTGAGGCCTGTCGCCGAAAATAAACGCGAGGCTTATTGTACATTTTGTAAAAAAAAAAAGATGAGCGTAGCCTCAATGGGCATCAACCCTGAAGCTGAGTTAGAAGAGCTGAAAAAAAGAGAAAAGTTCTACAAGAGGCGTGCGATTCTCTGCAAAAAGATGCAGATCAGTTGGCAGAGCAGGCAGAGGGAAAGTCAGGTTCTTTAATGGCCCAACTGATCACCAAGTCCAATGTCTTGAGAAGGAGATGTAAAGAAAAACTCAGTGAGCTGGTACAAACTGAAGAGCAGTGGTGGGCAACGCTAATCAAAAAATTAGTTCCACAATTTCTAAAACGCTTATTAATTTTTTTAGGTCCACAATTTCAAAAGCACAAATGTCTTATGAAAATTAGGGGAAGCTAATCTAATCCGCTATTTATATTCGACAATTGGTAGCCGGCAGCGTTATGCAATATTTGCACTACACTGCCAACTGAAAAGTAACTAAAATGATCCTAAAAGGATGAAATTACAAAAATCAAAGGATTTATTTAATACTTTACGTACATATATTCTATTCGGCCACGAAATTAACAAAAAAGAGAATGATCTTTTAATCCCTAAGACCACTTTTAAATCTCAAATACACGGGTGTGTCGCCACCGCATTTATACATAAAAGTAACCCAAATACATAAAACTAACGACTCACCGTCGAGTGGTTGACACAAAACACACAATAAAATCCTCCGGCCGCGTTAATTTGGCTTGAAACAGCGGGGTTCTCTGCGGATTTATCCATTAGTAACCCAGCACAACCAGCTGGACACAGAGTTAGCGTCCAGTTCACCTCTGACCCGGAAGATGTCAAGATTCTATAGGCAGTCAACAGATTTAATGAAAAGTAACTAAAATACATAAAACTAACGACTCACCGTCGAGTGGTCGACACAAAACACACAATAAAATCCTCCGGCCGCGTTAATTTGGCTTGAAACAGCGGGGTTCTCTGCGGATTTATCCAAGTACCCAGCACAACCAGCTAGCCATAAACGTTAGCACCGAGTTCACCTCTGACCCGGAAGATGTCAAGATGGAATAGTCCATTTTTTAGTAGGGGGATACAGAAATCGACCGGTTTTTGTATTGCGTATTTAATGATCGTTTTCATCGTAACTATAATTATTTTTATGTTAAATGTACATTAACAAGCAGGATCAATGTTAGGGATGTAGGTGACTGGCCGGGGCGCGGCGGGGCCGGTGCCCCTGCTGATTGGGATCCCCAGGCAACGGCATCATTTGCCTACATGGTAGATCCGAGTCTGTTCTCCGCTCTGCTCCCTCCCCCTCCAACCCTCCCTCCTCTCTGCTCTTTACGGTGGGGAAAAAGGTAAAACAAGCAGCTACGGAGCCAGCATAAGAGCTTGTAAATAAGTTTATTGGTTTTTACTGATAGATAATTAGTTATTAGCGGTACTGCATTTTAAATAAAAATAGCACAAATCCGCTTATGAATTATAAAAGTTAGTCAAACCACAAAAACGCTGACAAAAAGTTTAGGTCCACTGTAAGCGGATTAGCGCTTTAGCGCTCTCTAGCGTTCATGTGCCCACCACTGCTGAAGAGTTGCTGGAATGCAAAGCAACTGCACAGAGGCACATGTAATGATTACTGTGTTTATTTCTTATTTGCCATTGTTCAACCAAGTTACTTTAAAATAGCTACGAGTCTTGTTGTAACCTAAGCTATATTTCCCAATTGCTCCCCGGCACGCTTTCTATAGCTGCCCACTGCCCCACCTGGTGGTGATTGGGTTAAATGCAGAGTCAAATTTCGTCTTGTATGGGAACATACACAGATGACAAAAATGTGACATTATTATTATTATATTTTCTTAAACCTAGTCGTGGTTCAGTTTCTTCTTTTGAACTTTTTTCTTTCCACTGTATCTCAGTTCTGTTGTAAGTTTGAGATTCACAGATTTAATTGAAAACAACAGCAATTTTGTAAATCAAAGATTTGTTGTTTAATAAAACAAAGTGACGATAAGGTCTTGAATTTATTTAGGAAGGTCTTTAAAAAGTCTTGAAAAGGTATTGAAATTAACTTCATTATTCCTGCATATACCCTGGAGCTAAAATTAGATTTATTTAAGATTTATTTTTGCAGCGCGCACGTTTGAAAGTCCGTCAAAGCGAAACAATTTAAATCCAGCTGATTTGAACATTACATTAATTTTTATAGGAAAAGTTCAGCTCAGAAACACTTTTGCTATAATGTCAGCAAACAAATAATTGTTTTTAAGTGTTAATCTTGTTAAAGTCCTAACGTGCACGCTCCTGTGCCCATTTCGCAGCCAATCCATTTTGTGCAAAACACCGGCCCACATTTCCGGGTTGTCACCGCTGACGCGTAACATATGCGACGCGTCAGCCGTGACGCATAATAGATGCGACGTATACGGAGGTGTGACACGTTTATGGATTTACTTTATTGGACATAATTGGACTAATGCGACATATAGGGCGGTGCGACTTTTCAGCCAGAAAGTACGGTAAATGTTTTTTATTTGGATATAGAAAGTCCTGTTTTCCTGTTCATCTGTGCAGGTGTAAGAGAATGGTGGTGGTGATTTCTGATGAATACCTCGACAGCGATGCCTGTGACTTTCAAACCAAGTTTGCTCTCAGCCTCTGCCCAGGTAAAGCAGAGTTTTATCCGTATAAACAGCTCGGTGCTCCTTTTTTGAGACGTGCAAGAAAAAGTAACACGTTTTGAACTCCTTCTCAGGTGCTCGGAGTAAACGTCTAATTCCAGTCATCTACAAGTCGATGTCAAAGCCATTCCCCAGCATCTTGCGTTTCCTGACAGTATGCGATTACACCCGGCCCTGTACACAGTCCTGGTTTTGGGTACGGCTCGCCAAGGCTCTCTCACTGCCATAATCACAGACCAGGAAATCAACTGTACTTATAAGTTTTTAAAAAATCATGTCGAACCATGCCAAAACCCCTGCCGTGCTGGCTCTGAACTCTCTGATTTTACTGCACATTTGACTGCTTCTACAGTATATGCTTTTTTTAATTGAATACCTGTATTTTTAATATAAATGTATATATATATATACACCTGTATATATATCAATATTTTTAACCTATAAAAATGTCAAGTTCTCAGACTTTCATATGTTACAGAAGTTGCATAAGATGAGCTTAACACCCTTTTTATTTGGTTTATATGAAACGCAGCACGTTCCAACATTTCTGAAGTTTTACTTGTGTATGTGGGAGATACTTCCTCTATTGAGTCGACGTTGAAATGAGATTATAGCCGAGGAGGAAGCAATATTTTGACTGATACTTTCACACGCTTAGTTTTGTAAAGCACTAGTCCCTACCTTTTTTTTAATCTAAGAATGCATTTTATTGTATAAACAAATGGCCTTAAATGTTTTAGAAAAAAAAGTCAAATAAAATTTATGCATTTCTTTTTTTAAAGGTGTGTTCTGTTGTTTGAAATGCTCGTGTACAGTCATGAGCACACAATGTCCTGAAGTTGTTTAAAAGTGGTGGGTGTAATAACATCAACCACCAGCAGGTGTCTCTACTGAGCTCACTTGCCCTGCAGTGAGAATTAAAAAAAAGAACTATATGCTGTAGTTCCAGTGCCTTTGCTTTCAAACTGTAAATAATAATAATAAAAAAAGACATGATTTAGAAACTATAACAAAACTGTACGGTTAAAACAAAACAAAAAAACGGACATGGCCATGTCTATTTTCACATGTAATGATGGATTTTAGCACCTTCCAGCCTGTCGGTGCCATGTTGTAATGCAGGGAAAAGTGTGCGTTGCTAAAATAAGCTGTTTATGGATGCCTCAAACAAGTATAAAATACAGTTCAGTACTTTTGGGTTTTTGCATTAACAACAATAAATCTCACTGCATTAGAAAGTAAAATATAAACAGCCTTAAAAACTTCAGAATGCTGTTCCAATAGATATAGAAACACGGTGATCAGTTAAAGCATACAAAGTCAAAGATTAAAACGGGAAATATCTTTATTATTTCAAAAAACATTTTAAGATGGAAGTGTGATTTTTTTTTTCAGTCAAATGAAGTATATCGAAAATAAATTGTAATAAATATATTGTATTATTGTAATAAATCTGTAATTTAAACAAAGTTAAAACTTAGCTCATATAGCCTATAGGTTTTTCAATATGTCATAATGCAAACACATATGCATCAAGAAATAGAGGTTTCTTTTACAGCTAATGCAGATTTTCTGAAATCAGGACAGCTGATGTTATAACATCAATCGTTACTCAACGTAAAGAAACACATATTTAACAAACAAACCTCAGAGGAACTTGTACACTTACTGATACTGTATATGTATATATATATATTTAAATATATTTAGATATATATATACTGTACTGTATATATATTGAGATATGAGATAATTCTCACTTAAAAAGCCTAAGTTGTGAGCTTGTGATACATTTACATTTCCAACTTGGTATTGATTAGGTATGCACAGGCAAGTGCTGATTTTTAAAAGTGAATATTGTCTGATTATTAAAATTGTGTGGTCAAACAATTGCTCGGGGGAAAAAAACATACCAAGCTAAACCACAAATTTCAAGTGTTTGTGTACTGTACTCCACTAAACATAGAGTTAAGAGAAACGTTATATTTAAAGAGCGACTAAACGGGCTCTGGGTCTTTAACTCCTCCCCAAGTTCAAATTCAAAAACTTCACCAATATGGGCGTTCCGATAGACTGCAGAGGCACCGCCTAGAGGAGGAGAGGAGGTGGGGTTAGAGCGAGTAGGTGGGTGTGGCCAGGACCGTGACATGCAGCTAGCATTAGCATAATATATGCAGCATGGAGAGTGACCAAAGCGACACCTCTAGTTTTGTCAGCGAGGTGGAGGAGGTCTATGACTTTTCTCCACTTTCCTCACCAGAAGAGGAGGAGGTAGAGGTGGAGGACTTTTCTCCACCTCCATCACCTGAAACTGAGGGAGACTTGGAGCAGAGCGCAATTGGCCCTGAGCCTTATCAATTTGAGCCCCTGGCTTCAGGCCCTGACGCTGTTGTTGAAGAATCTGGTGGTGTGGACCGAACGGGTCCAGCATCTGAGTGGTAAATTTATATTAACAACATAGGCTAATGTTCAAAGCAGTAACAAATTATTTTTTTTAAATAATTTAACTATCTCAAGTAAGACGTATGTATCCACATTGTACAGAAATAAATAAAAAAACCTCTTTCAACAGGTGTACCTGTGGTCACTGCAGCTTCCTCTCACCTGTAGAAAACGTTTGTTGTAGGGAGACGCCAAAGGTATAATTATGAATAATTTAGTACTTCCTAAAGCCCTAATAAATATACTATATATTAAAAAAAACATCAATTAACCTGGTCTTGTATACACTTTGCATTTTATTGTGTTAAAAGCCTTTCTCAATATTTTCCTGGGATGTGAATTACTGTACTATGGGTATGCATTAATCTACCAGTAAACTCTACACTTGTTATGTAAACACTAGACCTCTGTATTGATATACATTTCCAAATCATACATAAAAGTCAAGTCCTGGTTTGAAGAGTCTAGGTCTTGTGGTTTTTGAGCTAGACCGGGTCAAATATGGTCCAGTAGACAAAAAATGATGAAAAACTAACTTTGGTCAAGTTTCACAAATCAGAAAAACGTTTCACAAAGCTCAAACTTAGTTTTATATATTCTTCTATTAGTCTAGATTAATATAGTCCTGGTTTGAAGAGTCCAGGTCTTGTGGTTTTTGAGCTAGACCGGGTCAAATATGGTCCAGTAGACTAAAAATGATGAAAAACTAACTTTGTGGTCAAGTTTCACAAATCAGAAAAACGTTTCACAAAGCTCAAACTTAGTTTTATATATTCTTCTATTAGTCTAGATTAATATAGTCCTGGTTTGAAGAGTCCAGGTCTTGTGGTTTTTGAGCTAGACCGGGTCAAATATGGTCCAGTAGACTAAAAATGATGAAAAACTAACTTTGGTCAAGTTTCACAAATCAGAAAAACGTTTCACAAAGCTCAAACTTAGTTTTATATATTCTTCTATTAGTCTAGATTAATATAGTCCTGGTTTGAAGAGTCCAGGTCTTGTGGTTTTTGAGCTAGACCGGGTCAAATATGGTCCAGTAGACTAAAAATGATGAAAAACTAACTTTGGTCAAGTTTCACAAATCAGAAAAACGTTTCACAAAGCTCAAACTTAGTTTTATATATTCTTCTATTAGTCTAGATTAATATAGTCCTGGTTTGAAGAGTCCAGGTCTTGTGGTTTTTGAGCTAGACCGGGTCAAATATGGTCCAGTAGACTAAAAATGATGAAAAACTAACTTTGGTCAAGTTTCACAAATCAGAAAAACGTTTCACAAAGCTCAAACTTAGT
>JBBPBX010048538.1:0-14226 GCA_038048925.1 Garcialebias charrua | reverse complement strand
GAGGGATGCACAACATGCCCCTCTGACCATCAACAGCACCGCAGTGGAGAGAGTGGACAGCACCAAGTTCCTGGGAGTGCACGTCTCGAAGGACCTGTCCTGGAGCAGGAACACTGCAGCACTGGCCAAGAAGGCTCACCAGCGCCTCTACTTTCTCCGCAAGCTGAAAAGGGCTGGAGCTTCAACCCCCATCATGTGCACCTTCTACAGGGGTGCCATAGAAAGTGTCCTGACCAGCTGCATCACGGTGTGGTTTGGTGCATGTACTGCATCATGCCGCAAGAGCCTCCAGCGCATCGTGAGAGCAGCTGAGAAGATCGTCGGCACCTCCTTGCCCTCACTGCAGGACTTACACAGCAAACGCCTCACTCGGAAAGCCCACTGCATGGCAGGTGATCCCACACACCCACTACACAGCCGCTTTAGACTGCTGCCATCAGGGAGGAGACTGAGGAGTCTCCAGGCTCGTACCAGTAGACTGAGAGACAGCTCTGTTCATCAGGCAGTCAGAATGCTAAACACTCTGCCTGCTCTGCCTCCCCTCCCATTTGAACTGCCTTAACACAAAAAACTTTCTCACACATTACCACTCAACACAAAGTTTTTAACACTGGACTCTGTGTCATCAAACGGGTTATTCACTAAACTCTCGGTCATGTGCTCATTCAGTTTGCACTACTTCTCATATTTGCACTAATGTTTGTATTACATTACTGCCTATAGTCATACTACTGTTTACATTCACTGTTTACATTTATTAATACGGTTTACATTTATTATTACTGCTTTACATTTATTACTACTGTTTACATTCACACTACTTTTATCTACACTACTGCTGATACATATACAGGTAGTCCCCGACTTACGAGCGAGTTCCGTTACAACGAGGTGCTCGTAACACGGAAATCTCGTAATTTGGAACGGCCGCCACGTGTCTCGTAAGTCCGGAATTTCGCTCGTAAGTTGGAACGGTTTTGCTAGCGCGACTACAAACACTCGTTTTTCATCGAAAAACTGCTTATGAGTGCATAAAAATGATCGGAAACATGTGTCCACATGTTTAGCTAACGAACTGTGGTGAAAAAACACAGAAAAACTCAGTATTTTTTGCGTTTTTTCCAAAAATTCGCCAGCTCGTAAGTCCGGAACCTCGTAAGTTAGAGCGCTCGTAAGTCGGGGACTACCTGTACAGCATTCTCTGACTAGCCTTATCTAAGGATGCCAAATGTGCCTTATGTGCCTCACTTGCATATGCCACTTTGCCTATATACCAACATCAACTACCTCATACATATACTGTGTACATTAACTTATATGCTGCTGTGCCACTCTTTGCAAATGTCAATGCTAGAACCTTCAGTTTATTTTATAGATATACTTTTTATACTTTTTATACTACTATGCAAAAACTCAGGACAGTATTACACTTTTATTATTTCATTTTATGCTTATGTTCATTGGGTGTTTGGTGTTTTAGGGGTGTTTGGTGTTTCAGTGTTGGTGTAAATTTTCATACTTTTATACTATTATGAAAAAACTCAGGACAGTGTTACACTTTTACTATTTTATGCTTATGTTTATTAAATGTTTTAGTGTTTAGTGTTTAGATGGTTACTGTTGCACCGAGGGACTGAGAGAAACGCAATTTCAATCCTGTGTATGTCCTGTACATATTGCAGTTCTGACAATAAAGTTGACATTGACTTTGAGGCCATCAGTTTGTTCCTTTCAGCAGCCAAGCTGTAGTTTGCCACAGTCCTGGGCGTAAGCGGAGAGGCTATCGTTGTTGGTGATGCAGCAAGTCTCTGAAGAGGAGCAGATGCCCACGTTCCTGGATTAAGCACACCTCCAAGGGCCCTGGGCCCTGTGACCCCTTGGGGGCCAACTATATTAGGGAGGGGACCTTCCTGTAAATGTGTTCCCACACCACCCGAACCAGGGGTGCTGGGGGACGTGTGCAATGTACTGATCCCATTTGGACAACCGTGGGCCAGAACGTTTGCTTTTTCTTCTTTTAGTGAGAGTCACGGCACAGAGGGAGTGCAGGTTCTGTATCCGAACAGACCTCCGGATTCCAGGCCGCTCCGTGGATGGTTTTGGTTCACAAGCCTCCGGCTCCACCATTACTCTGGAGCTGGTTAAAACTCCAGGGAACTGTGTCTCTCCTGTAGAGGGGATACCATTCAAAGGCACAGCTGATTCAGTGCGTTGAGCACTGTCACACAAAACAGGTTCACCGCTTGTGCACGGCCTGCTGTCCGCACAAGATGAAAAGTTAGTTTCAGCGTGAGGATGTAGAGCTACACGAAACACCTTTTTCTGCTGAGCACCTATAAGCCTGGCTGATGTCATTAAGTCCAGACCTTCTTGGACATGAGAAAGAGGAATCTGATCCAGCCCTGGTGCATTTCCTGCTTTGTAACAACATTTGTTTACAAAACCTGCAGCGTCATTGCTGTCCCTTTTGTCAGCATGTGAGTCTGGCTCGGGCCTGTGGGCCTCTGTTGTGGCCCCCGTTGCCCATTGCTGATATCCACTGAAAAGCGTCTGGGGGCCATAACGGTACGTTGTCATGGTCACCAAGTTCTGTCGGCACGCCCTCTGGGCGTGCGGACGTGTTGCAGGCTTGTTGAATTTGTGTATTGTCGGCCCTGTGGGTTCCGACGGGGTGGGGGTTGAAAGATGTGACCCCCCTCACCTGGCCCCGTGAGAGCCGGTGTACCTGTTTGCAGACGCCTCTGGGTCTGTCTGTTGCAGACAGTCCTGAGGCAACCTGCTGGGGTTTATTGTTCTGAGCTAGTACCCCATGAACTTCGAGGGAAGGGGGGTGACAGCCCCCACCCTTTATAGCGATCGGTATCAGAGGGGAGCTGTGTTGTTGATGTTGCTATGGTTTTTTTTGTTTTTTGAGTCAAGAAACAGGGCGAAACTGTTCTTTGAATCTTTATTTGTGTTTTGTGCAACAACTTTTCTGACTTTATTTCACTCACACGTACCACGTGGGCGGGCGCAGTGGCGGCTGGTGATATATGGGGGGGTGCCATAAAAAATTTTTAAGCATGTGTAGAAGTATGCATAATTATGTTTGTATACTGTAAAGTAAGTTTGTTCATGTTTTTTATTTGTATATATCAGGTGTATCCATTTGTATAAAACTATCATTAATAAAACATGGTTCATCTTCACCTTGTTTGAGGCATCAGTGTGAAAAGAGAATGGGAGTGTTCTGCTTCCACTTTTCAATTGTTAGACAACTTCTATCATATTCTGTTATTATTTTAGTAATACAAGTTCATAACATAAATAGAATTGTGAGGGTCCAGACTTAAATAAGGACAAAGGTGTTCAAAAATCCACCAAATAATTCAATTTAACAGTTCCAAAAATAAACTAACAAATAATTAAATTTCAATGAAAAATAAATCAAAAGATAATAACAAATTTGGCCCAACTTAAACAGGTCAACTGAAGTCTAACAAGGAGGAATGATTCCAGATTAGATTTTAAATAACTGATTTATGGGGAAGAAAAATGATCTATTTTACTGTGATCCACCTGATGAGCTCCACTTATACTTAAGGCTGCAGTCAAGTCCTCTTCGCTGGAGCATTGATGCCTACTCATGGTATTTATGCTTCTAGCCAGTTTCTGAGTACAGTACTTTGAGAGACACTTACCTTGTTTTTTGTTGTGTTTCCAGTCCTCGTTTCCATCTTGGTCCTGGGACCAGTTCTCTGCTCATCGTGTCTTGCCCTCCAACCACTTGCCTGCCTCATTTCGCCCTCTGGGATTCATCTCAAGGAACTAAGGATTTCTCTGTAAAATAACAAACAAAACTAGATCAATCATCTTGAAAGAGCCTTCTGGTCAAGCCTTTCTGACAGTTTGTTTCATCTTCTAGGAAATCCAGAAGATCCCTGTACATGTGTACAGTATATAGACTTGCACTGTAAATAATAAACACTGTTACTTTTGCACCTCTTCGTCTTGTGTCGTTCTGGGTCTCATTACCAACTGGGTAAACCTTTGAAATCATAACACTATGACCACTTTATTGTTCTTTTTACATATTTTGTGCTAATTTCAGCTTACTTTTTTGTTGCTAGTTTTATATCTTTCAAAATATGAAACTTTCCCTTAAACATTATTCTCTTAAATCTGTTTTCTTTTTTATCTTGTTGAGATTTTAGCTACTGTTCTGCTACTTTTCTGCTACTTTTAACTAGCATTTTGATACTTTCAGCAAAAAAATGCTACTTTAGCTAGTGTTTTGCTACTCATCAATATTTTCCTCTTTTTGCTGAAGCTTAGCAGTTTAAGCATCTGTCTTTTAGCTACTATATGTCATGTGTTTGCCCCTCACAGCCAGCCATGTTCATGTTTGTTGTTAAAGAAAGTGAAGTGACCTAAAATCCGATATCAGTCTCCTTAAGTTGGTCACCCACCAGACTGGTCTAAGGGTCTTTTCTTCCACTTTATGATAAAGAGGCTCTGGGTCCTGCAAGGACAATAACCTTCACATCAACGTGAAGAAGACAAAGGAGATGATTGTGGACTTCAGAAGGAACAAACAAACCCCACACACCCCACTGAACATTGGAGGATCTGCAGTGGAAGTGGTCTCCAGCTACAAGTACTTAGGTGTACGGTACACATGAACGATAACCTCAGCTGGAGCAACAACACCACCAGCCTGATCACGAAAGTTCATCAGAGACTCTACTTCCTCAGACGGCTGAGATGAGCTGGTCTGAGAAGTTCAGACCTCACCTCCTTCTACAGGTGTGCAGTGGAGAGAGCAAATAAATAGAATCAATCTACTGTATTTTTTTAGTACCAGAGTTCTCTTAAATATTCCTAATATTAAAGGTCCTGAGTTGACTCCTAATGCATCTTAGCATATATAACATTTCACCATATAAATGTACCTTAAATGTTTCAATGTTAATAAGCTAGTAACTTGCAAGAGACTTTGTTTTCATTCTCCAGATCAATACAGTGTTAAAAATAGTAAAACACCACAAGTGAAAATACTCACTTTTGGGATATGGGAAGTCACCTGCTGCATGAAGGTTAAGCTGGACATCTTGGATCTTCTTCTGTACACCACCTGTCTGTTACACAGGTGGTAGATTGGAAATAATCACTGCTGGTGTGTAGAGATGAAGGTGTTGTGTGGATTTTTTTCTGTAAAGAAAGTACAGAAGGCACATTAATTATGTATTTTTTTTTTAGCATTTTCCACATTGCTTGAAGTGCTTTGTGTACACATATGTAATCACATAAACTTTAACTAAACAGTTTAACTAAACTAAACTAAAACTAAAGTTTATTTATTCATTCAGATTTATTCATCAGAAAATTTGCAACTGCTGCTAAACGAAACGAGACAAAAGTTAACTAACACAGACAGACACTCTGAGGAGTAAACAGTTCATGATGAGCTGAAGATGGACAGACAGGAGTCGTCTTCACACATTCGGGTTTATAACTAGCAAGTAGCAACTTTTATAATGTTGCAGTACACCACAACCATGAGCACAGCTACTAGCTACTGTGACTGACTGCAACAACCACCGTCCCACACACACCACCACGTCCCGAACACAGATGAGAACAGCTCAAACTTTGCTCATGTGTGCTCAGCGATTTATTAAACTCACTAATTATTACTTGCTTACCTGTGTAGAAAGGCACCATTAATAATTACAGCTGTTTCAACGTCGCTAGTTGGCCGTGTGAAGCTCTGACTGTAAACAGAGATGGTCCCCCTCCTTCCTCGGCTCGAACCGGAAGTGCTGGCGATCCGTGGCGATAAGAGACGAGTCCAGGCTCGAGGGCGGCGGAAAATGCGACCTGTACAGTTCAATAATTTTGTACAGATGGGACATAAACTACGGCCGCTAGCGGCCGCTAGTTATAATTAGATTCAATGGAAAAGCATGGGAAAAGCCCCCAGGCGGCGCCGAGCGGGGAAACCGGAAGTACGTCACTCACAATCAGAAAACGTTTTTTGAAACAAACAAAACAATCATTACTCATAAAATATTTATCCTACACAACTAAAAACATATATGCATGCATTTCGAAATATTTTTATTTTATTATTTCACTTTTATAAAAAAAAAAAAAAAAATCTTCAAATGGTGAAGAAGAAGAGCTGCAGATCCAAGGAGGAGCGGCGCCCCTAGCGCCCTCTAGTGGCGGCCGCCTCTGGGCGGGCGAATCGGTAAAGCTGAGCAGAGGGCCCGTTTCATCAGGCAAGTTTCTGTCTTGTGTTCCGATTTGCCGAAGAGGTCCTCTGTTGGACCGCTTGGTGGGGTACGAACCTGTTCCTACTCCAGGAATGACTGGCTTGTGGTGGACCCGGTGGGGGTCTTTGCCGGTGCTCCCCCTCGTACGCCGGCCTCTTTTGCGGCGGATTACGTGTGGTTGAGCGGTGCCGAGGCTGCACGGGTCTGTTCCCAGCTGTCTCCCTGGGGGGGGGGCAAAAGCTCTCCTGGGCATGCCTTCCCGGAGGGCCTCAGCCTGTTTACGCCTCTGTTCTAGCCTGGTCTGAATTCGGTCCAGAGCTCTTCCGAACAGTCCCGTCGGTTCTATCGAGTGGTGCAGAAAATGAATCCACTGACCCTCCGGGAGGTCTGTCAGAGTCATTCACAAATGACGTTGGTCGATGACCACCTCAGCCATGCATCTGCCCTGTGCGATGGCTGCGGTCCCCATCATGCGGAGCACAAAGTCTGTTGCCCTGCGGGCTTCTTCCAGCACTTCGGTGGCAGCCTGCTTGTCTGTCGTCACCTGGAGCTCCTGTAGTTTTTCAGCCAGGTACGCCTGCATCATCGTGGACGCGTTCATCGCACGGGCAGCGAGGCCCTGAGCCCTGTAACACTTCTCGAGCTGAGTAGCTGAGGCTTGACAGGCTTTACTGGGCAAAGTCGGTTTTATTCCAGAAGATCTGGGGGCCAGATGAGATGCAAGCATGTCCTCCATTTGTGGCACGTTGGCTATCCCCGCTGCCTCCATTCCAGCCACGTCCAGGAACTGTGAGAGTGGGAGCAGCATGGGAGCTCTGGGCTCAGTCCAGGTGCGAGTCAGTTCTGTGAGGAAATCTGGGAAAATGGGCATTCTGTGCCTCGTTGTAGATTGCTGCTTGGCGTAGAAATAATTTCCTGCCAACCTCTTGACTTGTTGACGGGGTGGAGGTTCTGGCCAGGGAACGCGTCCGCCGCTCTACGGCACAAGTGGAACAGAGCGGGGATCGAGGTGTCAGTCTCCGGGAGCACTGGCACCGGGTTCTGAGAGAGGTCCTCCTCCTCTCCGTCATACTCGTTGTCAGCTTCGTCACCAGAAATTTCATCTGAGGCTGTTAGCGAGATCTCATCCGCGTTCATCATGCCTCGAGTGTCAAATTCGGCTGTCGAGTCCCCAACGGGAGCCGCCACGTCTGGGCTGTCGCCCCATTCGACTCGAGTACTGTCCTCCAAATCCATGCTCTCGAGCTCCGGCGTGGGAGTGAGAGCCTCATTGAGGTCCAGGTCTGTTGGCGCCGCAGCTGCGCCCATGGCCTTGGCCACGAAGTCCGCCCGGTGCCTCCTCATCGCCTCCAGCATCTGGCTGCGGTGTGGGCAGGAGTCGGGCGCATCCAGTGCCATTTTCGCGTGCAGCATACCCAGACAGACAGGACAGGCCTCATGGGTATCTGTCGCCAAAAGGGAAAAACTGCAGCCACTGGGGCAGGCGCGCGAGGTTGGGCTCGCCGTCCTGCTAGACTTTTTTGTAAATCTTGGCTTTGGCTTTCCTTTCTTTGCAGCCATGTCCAAGAGAAAACAAGCAAGTCTTTTCAAAATTATTTTCCGAGACGTCTCCTCCGTCGCGTCGCTTTTGCTGGCTAGCCTGCTACGATTTTAGCAGGGTAGCGATGTCACGCAGTTAGCGCCGTCGAGCGAAGCAGTCTGCGGAGAGAAGAGAAGAAAACTTTGGGGTTAAGGAAAAATGTGGCGGACTAGCTTTCGCCAGTCCAGCAATATGCAGGAAATTTCTCTGGACGCTCAGCGTAGGGAGCGAGCTTACCTCTGGTCGAGCGATGTACAACAGAGAAGTCCCACGAAGAGAAGTTCAGGTTTAAGCGAGGTGAAGGGCAAAAAGAGGAAGTAGGATGGGCGTCCGCGTCTTAAGTACCCAGAGGGTGGGGTCTCTGGGGTGACGTTGACGCACCCTGCCGTTAAGGCGTGATTGTATTCCTTCAGGTAATCGCGCAGGGGTGCAATTTCCCATAGCAATAGTGTTGCACCGAGTGACTGACTGATAAGGGAACCTCCTGCTCTGGACTTTCTGGGACCTGTTTTGGTTGACGCCTCTTTAGTAGTGCACAGCGGACCTGAACAACACTTGTGGTACCAGGGAGAGTTCTACAACTATTGTGGGATCAAACTCCTCAAACTCCTGGGAAAAGTATAGTCCAGGATATCAGTTGTGAGGCTCTGACCGTTGGATTCAGGAGGAGCAGTGTGACTTTAGTTTGGGTCGTGGAACAGTGGACCAGATCTTTACATTTTGCTAAGGGGGTCATGATGAGAGTTTGACAGTCCAGTCTGCATGTATTTTGTGGGTCTGAATATAACCATGTATCAATAAGTCTTCTTTAGGGGTTGCTGGAGAGTATAGGGTGCTGGGGTTGCTTTAAAGGACCAACTAATAGCTGTACAGTATACCCAAAACCAGAGCTGCATCTATACTGTGGGCGCAAGTTGAGTTTGTTCCTGGTGCAGATTGGACTCTTCAAGGGGTGCACCTTGTCTTCAATCCTGTTTGGGTCATTCATAGATGGGATCTTTACGTCCAGTCATGAAAAATAGGAAGTCAGGATTGGTGTGGTCGTGAGATGAAGTGAGTCGCACTTGCCAGTGCTCCGGGTAAAATTTATTTTTTAGTACCACCAAGCCCTCTATATGTAATATTTTTTGCCTATCATCACGCACACAACTTCTATCAAGCATCTCTTTTGAAGATTTTAAATTAAAAATGTCTCAAAAGTCGACAAGATCGAAGAAAGACGCTGAGAAGGATGACGCTGGCCTAACCCTCGAGGCAATTACCTCGCTGCTGGAGGAACACCACGCGGCGCTGTCAGCTGAGTTTAAACAAACTTTTCACCAGCTGGATCTCAAACTGGACCAGACTCGGCTTGCGGTGGAGGAACACGGCCAGCGTGTGTCATCACTGGAACTTGTCACTAACGACCTAAGCCAGCGCATGTCGGAGGTGGAAAACACCTGCTCAACTCTGCAGGAGGAAAACGCCAGACTAAGATCTAAACTGGCGGATTTAGAAAATCGAAGCAGACGGCAGAATATTCGTGTGCTGGGTTTACCGGAATCTATTGAAAGCGGACGTCCCACAGACTTCTTCTCCAACCTGCTGTGTGACATCTACGGGCGTGACACGCTTCCTTCTCCACCCGAACTGGACCGGGCTCATCGAACCCTCGCTCCGAAACCCGCCTCGGACCAGCGGCCGCGCCCGGTTATCCTGCGAGTGCACCGGGTCCAGGTGAAGGAGCTCATGATCCGGGAGGCTCGACGCAGAGGCAGGCTTGAATACCAGGGGAAACCGGTGCGGATCGTGGAAGACTACAGCCCAGAAGTCCTCAACCAGCGAGTGGAATATAAGGACGTGATGTCTGTGCTGTATTCTTTGGGTCTAATACCTGCTCTGCTTTTTCCTGCTCGACTTCGCGTGACTTTACCTGCTGGAAACAGAAAGTGGCTGGGCTCGGTCGAAGAGGCGCAGAAGTTCAGTGACACCTTTCAAGCTTCACAGCGCAAGTAATATTTAAACTTTTCTTCTAACTGATGAACAATGCGCTGTTCCCGCACTGGCTTTGATTATTACACTAAACTTTTCTTTACATGAGGTGAGGAACAGATGAGCAGGACTCTGCCCATACTCTGATTATCTGAGACTTTTTTAGTTGCAGCTTTTTTTGAACTATTAACATTTTTGAAATGAAACATTTTTCCTTTTCTCGTTTACCTGTTGACTATTTTGAGCTGAATCTTGGGTTAGTCCTGGATTGATTGATAATTAATTTGAGATTGGGATTAATTTAACTTTACGTTTGTATATGTGTGCGTGATTACCGGTACACATTTATGTGTATACATTTTTTGGCCTTGCATACTTTAAACTAGTTTGTGAGGTGCTTATAAAAAATAAAATAAAATTTTTTAGGCATTAGGTATTTAGGCACATAAATAATTGAAGTAGGCCTATCCAGGTATAAAAATGGGTGAAATATATAATGTTTTTAATATATTATTTTGAACTATTAACATTTTTCCTCTTCTTGTTTACCTGTTGACTATCTTGAATTGAATCTTGAATTGGTCTTGGACTGATTGAAGATTTAATTTAGGATTAGGATTAATTTAACCTTGTTTATATGTGTATGCGTGATCACACATCTATGTGTACATTTTTGGCCTTGCATGAGGTGCTTATACATTTTTTTTCCCTCTGATGATACTGGAGCACTAGTTTAAAAGTTAGACAGGAGACTTATTTTTAATTTCTATGGAGCTTGCTGCTTCTGTCTGTTGCAGCTGTCCAGGGTGGGAAAGGGAGGGGGTGGGGGGTCCATCACTGCCATTAATTTATATTTTCTTTCACTTTGCCAAGAACTGCACAGCCATCAACACATTAGACTGTATTACCTACCTTTCTTATACAAATTATTAGTAATATGAGTGGTCAGTTGGTGTTGTCAAGCTGGAACGTCAAAGGTTTAAACCACCCCGTCAAGAGAAGGAAGGTGCTCTCTCATTTAAAACAGTTAAATACAGGCATTGCTTTCCTGCAGGAGACTCACATTAGAAGTGACGATAGCAAACGATTACTGCAAACATGGCACGGGCAGAGTTTCCATTCCTCATTTCGAGCAAAGGCTCGGGGCGTCTCGATCCTCATCAGTCAAGACATTTCATTTGAACCTTTTCAAGTTAACTCAGATAAATATGGTCGTTTTGTGATTGTTTCCGGTAAATTGTACAACACACCAGTAGTGCTAGTTAACGTTTATGCCCCAAATACGGATGATGTTGGTTTCTTTGAGAAATTATTTTCACTGCTCCCGGACCTAAACACATACTCATTGATACTCAGTGGTGACCTGAATTGCTGGTTGGACCCAGTTTTGGACAGATCCTCTACAAACCCTGCCACAGCCAGCAGGTCGTCCCACACTATTCGTGCCTTTCTATCTAAGTATGGCCTGTGCGATGTATGGCGTTTTTTACACCCAGCTGAGAGAGAATATTCTTTTTTTTCTCATGTTCATCATTCATACTCGAGGATCGATTACTTTTTCATGGACAACAAACTTCTTCCCTCTGTCCGTGGCTGTGACTACCACAGTATTGTCATCTCAGACCATGCACCTGTCACTCTGTCTTTGTCCCTCCCTGACATTCCTATAAGGAGTAGACAGTGGAGATTCAATTCAACGTTACTGTTAAACAATGATTTTGTTACATTTATAGAAAAAGAAATAACCTTCTTTCTATCCATAAACAGAACTCCTGGGATCCCACTGTCAACAGTTTGGGATACCCTTAAGGCCTATCTTAGGGGACAAATCATTTCATATACCGCCCGGCTGAGGCAAAAATCTCAAAAAGAAAGAACTGATTTAGCCCAGCAGATAAAAGAAATTGATCAACAATATGCTCAAAACAAATGCCCTAATCTGTACAAAAAAAAGTAGAACTCAAAACTAAGTTTGATTTATTGTCTACATACTCAATAGAACAATCACTTTTGAAAAGTAAATCATCATTTTACATACATGGAGAAAAGTCAGGAAAACTACTGGCAAATCAGTTGAAGGGTGCCATGGCTAAACAAATCATCCCTAAGATCCAATTAGAGAACGGCACCACAACTCTAGATCATTTACAAATTAACAGAGCATTTAAGGACTTTTATTCCCATTTATATACTTCAGAATCCCATACCAACAAGAATTTATCTTCTCAGTTTTTCGAAAAGACCAACATGCCAAAACTCACACCCAACCTGAAAGATGCACTGGAGATCCCAATATCCCTGACAGAAATTGTGTCAGCTGTATCGGTAATGCAGTCTGGCAAATGTCCGGGTCCTGACGGCTTCCCTGCTGAATTTTTTAAGAAATTTTCTTCATTACTTTCCCCACTCCTACACTCGGTTCTCTTAGAGTCATTTGACCAAGGATCCCTTCCGAAATCTTTTTTAGAGGCCTGCATTACCCTCATTGCAAAGAAAGGAAAAGACCCAACTCACTGTTCCTCTTATCGACCAATCTCCCTTTTAAATACAGACGCCAAAATTTTAGCCAAAGTTCTTGCTCAAAGGTTGGAAAAGATCCTTCCTTTGATCATATCAAAAGACCAGACTGGATTCATTAAAGGCAGGCACTCCTTTTTTAATGTCAGACGCCTTTTTGACATTATTTATTCTCCTTCGGATACTGTTCCTGAGTGTGTTATTTCCCTTGATGCAGAGAAAGCATTTGATCGGGTTGAATGGGACTACTTGTTTAATGTTCTTGACAAATTTGGTTTTGGCCCCAATTTCATTACATGGGTGCAATTAATTTATTCACATCCCACCGCAACCATTCGTACCAACTCTCAGATATCAAAACCCTTCAGTCTACATCGAGGAACTCGCCAGGGATGCCCACTGAGCCCTATGCTCTTTGACCTGGCAATTGAACCTCTTGCCACTGCCTTGCGGTCCTGTGACACAATTTCAGGAATCTGGAGAGGCGATATGGAGCACAAGGTCTCCCTTTATGCTGATGACCTTTTACTTTTCATTTCTCATCCGACTGACACGCTGCCCTCCGTTTTATCATTACTTGAGGAATTTGGAATAAACTCTGGTTACAAATTAAACCTGAGTAAAAGTGTAATTTTCCCTGTCAATACCCTGGCGCAGACTCTTGACTTTGGTAAATGGCCTCTTAAAATTGAGAAGACAAAATTCTCTTACCTGGGTGTTACAGTTACGAGGAGGTATAAAGATTTATATCAAGAAAACTTTGTCTCTCTGTTGAATCAGACAAAGCAGGCATTATCCCGATGGTCACCGCTTTCCATTTCCCTCACAGGCCGTATTAACTCAGTCAAGATGGTCACTTTACCTAAGTTTTTATATCTTTTTCAAAATATTCCTGTTTTTATCCCTGGTTCATTCTTTGTTCAGTTAGATTCCATCATTTCATCATATCTGTGGCAAGGAAAACGTCCACGCTTAAATAAGACACATCTCCAAAAAACTAAGGCCGCAGGCGGTCTTGCCCTTCCAAATTTCCGCTTTTATTATTGGGCAGCAAACTTACACTGTCTAGCATTCTGGTCATTCTATTACAACAGGCCTGACAGCCCTGACTGGGTAGAGATGGAGTCACAGTGTTCTGGGAAATGGTCCTCCGTGGCTTTCTTGGGATCCTCACTCCCGCTTCCACCACTTACAACTGTTATAAATCCAGTTATAAAACACTCACTAAAAATCTGGGCACAATTTCGTAAATGTTTCAATTTCTCTAGTTTCTCTCTCTATAGCCCTATCATGTCTAACCAACTTTTCAAACCCTCATCTCAGGACTCTGTTTTTAAAGAATGGCAAAGAAGGGGTATAGTACGCTTCAATGACTTGTTTCTCAATAACACTTTAGCTTCATTTCAACAACTATGTGAAAAATTTAGTCTTCCCCAGTCCAATTTTTTTAGGTATCTCCAAATACGGCACTTTATTACTCTTCATTTGTCCAGCCTCTCCATTTCAACTGATAGCAGTATTGTTGACACTATTCTTTCTCTAGACCCAAATAAAAAACAGTCCATTTCATTCATTTACAGTAAACTATTGGATTTGAAGCGTGCTTCCTCAGATAAAATAAAAGCTGCTTGGGAAGAGGATCTCGGCTCCTCTATCTCAGAGGACTCTTGGACCTCCATACTCAAACTGGTGAGCTCCAGTTCTCTCTGTGCTAGACATTGTCTAATACAATTTAAAGTGGTGCACAGAGCTCACATCTCTAAACTGAAATTGTCCTCTATGTATCCTGATGTCAGCCCATACTGTGTGAGATGCAAACATGCTGAAGCCTCTCTCTCCCATATGTTTTGGTTTTGCCCATCTCTGAACAAATATTGGCGGGAAATCTTTCAGACTTTATCA
>JBBPBX010048537.1:4900-17906 GCA_038048925.1 Garcialebias charrua | reverse complement strand
GGGTGGGTGCAATGTGGGATGGGTGGTGGCCGAGGGCGGGGACCCTGGCGGTCTGATCCTCGGCTACAGAAGCTGGCCATTGGGACGTGGAATGTCACCTCTCTGGTGGGGAAGGAGCCTGAGCTAGTTGTGAGGTTAGGGCTAGAAATAGTCGGACTCACCTCAACGCATGGCTCTGGCACTGGAACCAGTTTCCTTGAGAGGGGTTGGACACTCTTCCACTCTGGAGTTTCCCCTGGTGAGAGGCGCAGAGCAGGAGTGGGCATACTTGTTGCCCTCCATCTTGGTGCCTGTACGTTGGGGTTCACCCCGATGAACGAGAGGGTAGCCTCCCTCTGCCTACATGTGTGGGAACGGGTCCTGACTGTTGTTTGTGCCTATGCGCCAAACGGCAGCTCAGATTACCCACCCTTTTTGGAGTCCTTGGAGGGGGTATTGGAGAGTGCACCTCCTGGGGACTCCCTTGTTCTACTGGGGGACTTCAACGCTCATGTGGGCAATGACAGTGAGACCTGGAGGGGTGTGGTTGGGAGGAACGGCCCCCCTGATCTGAACCAGAGTGGTGTTCTGTTATTGGACTTCTGTGCTCGTCATGGATTGTCCATAACGAACACCATGTTCAAGCATAAGGGTGTCCATATGTGCTCTTGGCACCAGGACACCCTAGGTCGCAGTTCGATGATCGACTTTGTTGTCATCTCATCTGATCTGTGGCCACATGTCTTGGACACTTGGGTGAAGAGGGGGCAGAGCTGTCAACTGACCACTACCTGGTGGTGAGTTGGCTCTGATGGTGGGTGAGGATGCCAGTCAGACCTGGCAGACCCAAACGTATTGTGAGGGTCTGCTGGGAACGTAAGATGGTGCTTTAACTCCCACCTCCGGGAGAGCTTTGACCACGTTCCGAGGGAGGTGGGGGACAAAGAGTCCGAGTGGGCCATGTTCCGCGCCTCTATTGTCGAGGCGGCTTATCAGAGCTGTGGCCGCAAGGTTGTTGGTGCCTGTCGTGGCGGCAACCCTCAGCAGATTGTTAAGCTGTCATCTAAACTGACCGGAGGAACCCAAACCTCAGTTACATCCATGTACGTTAGTCAGGTACAGAGGATAGCTTCTTCTGTTTTAAAAGATGTCCTTCATCCCCTGTACGGAGAGTTTCAGCTTCTTCCCTCTGGTCGGAGGTTTTTAGTCCCTAAATGTAGGACAACACGTTTTAAAAATAGCTTTGTTCCCACTGCTGTTACTGAAATGAACAAACTGAAATAACGTTGAAGCTTTTAGTGGTTATATGTTTTTATTTTTCATTTTACATATGATTTGGGGAGCCTTAACACCGTTATGTGCAACATTATCTGTTTATGGTTTCTTTGAAGTGTTTTTACTAAATGTTTTTACTGTTTTTATTTGTGTGTGCGCATAGATGGATGTATGCTTTGTACCACTGCAAACCACATTTACCCTTGGGTATAAATAAAGTAACCTGAACCTGAACCTGAACCCTTGAACCCGGTGGTGTACGCCGGCGGTGAGGGATGCTGTCAAGCTGAAGAAGGAGTCCTATTGGGCCTTTTTGGCCTGTGGGACCCCAGAAGCAGCTGATGGGTACCGGCAGTCCAAACGGCATGTGGCTCGGGTGGTTGCTGAGGCAAAAACTTGGGCGTGGGAGGAGTTCGGAGAGGCCATGGACACTAATTTTAACACTGTTATTTTAATGTCTTGAGTATATACAGTCTATGTATGTATATATGTGTATATATGTGTGTGTATGTACATATGTGTGTATATGTACACACCTACTGACTGTGAAGCTAATTGCCCCTCGGGGATAATAAAGATAAAAAGTCCTTGAACTTGAACTTGAATGACTTCCGTACGACTTTGAGGCGATTCTGGTCCACCATCCGGCGTCTCAGGGGGTGAAAGCGGTACGCCACCAACACTATTTATAGTGGGGGTGACATGCTACTGACCTCAACTCGGGATGTTGTGAGTCGGTGGGCGGAATACTTCGAAGACCTCCTCAATCCCACTGGCACGTCTTCCACTGAGGAAGCGGAGCCTGGGGACTTTGGGTCGGGCTCTCCAATCTCTGGAGCTGAGGTCACCGAGGTGGTTAAAAAGCTCTGCGGTGGCAGGGCTCCGGGGTGGATGAGATTCGCCCTGAGTTCCTTAGGGCTCTGGATGTTGTGGGGTTGTGTTGGCTTACGCGACTCTGCAATATCGCGTGGACATCGGGGGCAGTTCCCTTGGATTGGCAGACTGGGGTGGTGGTTCCCCTATTCAAAAAGGGGGACCGTAGGGTGTGTTCCAACTATAGGGGGATCACACTCTTAAGCCTCCCTGGTAAGGTCTATTCAGGGGTTCTGGAGAGGAGGGTCCGTCGGATAGTCGAACCTCGGATTCAGGAGGAGCAGTGTGGTTTTCGTCCTGGTCGTGGAACACTGGACCAGCTCTACACCCTCAACAGGGTCCTGGAGGGTGCGTGGGAGTTTGCCCAACCAGTTTACATGTGCTTTGTGGACTTGGAAAAGGCATTCGACCGCGTCCCTCGGGGGGTTCTGTGGGGGGTACTCCGGGAGTATGGGGTACCAGGCCCTTTGATACGGGCTGTTAGGTCCCTGTACGACCGGTGTCAGAGCTTGGTCCGCATCGCTGGCAGTAAGTCAGGCTCGTTTCCGGTGAGAGTTGGACTCCGCCAAGGTTGCCCTTTGTCACCGATTCTGTTCATAACTTTTATGGACAGAATTTCTAGGCGCAGCCAAGGTGTTGAGAGGATCCGTTTTGGTGGCCTTAGAATCGCTTCTCTGTTTTTTGCAGATGATGTGGTCCTATTGGCTTCATCAGATCGTGATCTACAGCTTTCACTGGAGCGGTTTGCAGCCGAGTGTGATGCGGCCGGGATGAGGATCAGTTCCTCCAAATCCGAGGCCATGGTCTTGAGCCGGAAAAGGGTAGCATGCCCTCTCCGGGTCGGGGAGGAGGTCCTGCCCCAAGTGGAGGAGTTTAAGTATCTCGGGATCTTGTTCACGAATGAGGGAAAACTGGAGCGTGAGATCGATAGGCGGATAGGTGCAGCGTCCGCAGTGAAGCGGGCGCTGTACCGGTCTGTCGTGGTGAAGAGAGAGCTGAGTCAAAAGGCAAAGCTCTCAATTTACCGATCGATCTACGTTCCCACCCTCATCTATGGTCATGAGCTTTGGGTTATGACCGAAAGAACAAGATCTCGGATACAAGCGGCTGAAATGAGTTTTCTCCGCAGGGTGGCTGGACTCTCCCTTAGAGATAGGGTGAGAAGCTCAGTCATCCGGGAGGGACTCGGAGTAGAGCCGCTGCTTCTCCACATCGAGAGGAGCCAGTTGAGGTGGCTCGGGCATCTGGTTAGGATGCCTCCTGGACGCCTCCCTGGTGAGGTGTTCCGGGCATGTCCCACCGGGAGGAGACCCAGAGGAAGACCCAGGACACGCTGGAGGGACTATGTTTCTCGGCTGGCCTGGGAACGCCTTGGGATTCCCCCAGAGGAGCTGCTCCAAGTGGCTGGGGAGAGGGAAGTCTGGGCCTCCTTACTTAGGCTGCTACCCCCGCGACCCAACCCCGGATAAGTGGAAGAGAATGGATGGATGGATGGATGCCATATGAGTAGCATCTATGCGTCACTGCTGTCAACCCAGAAACGGGGGCCGGTGTTGTGACAAAAATCAAAATGGCGGCCGCGGGTGTATGCACGGGAGGACTTTAACAAGAATTTAACAAGATTAACACTTAAAAACAATTATTTGTTCACTCAGTATTATAGCAACGGTGTGGCTCAGTTGAACTTTTCCTTAATAAATGCACTTTAATGGTCAAATCAGCTGCATTTCACCTGGGTGCCACAGTGAAATGCAGCTGATTTTACGTTTGCTCCAGTTTTTCAGAGCGAGATGAAGGTGGTCGCTATGGCAAACCAAGTGTCTCATTAATAGCCACTTTTACCTGTTAATGAGACACTTGGCTTGCCATATAGCTTGAGGGCCCTCTAGTGGCTGCAAATGGTAACGTTTAATATTTTTCATGTCGAATGAAGAAAATTGTCAGATCTCAGCCAAAAACTGGGTTATAAATATGGGGTAAAAAATGTATATTAGAGTCGCTTCAGTGTTTAAAGCGCAGGACTTGCACATTTATGCAAAAAGGTGTGACTTATACAGGAAAAATACAGTACAGTACTTATGTATACTTTGTACTATCATGTATCAACACGTTTAGCTTATTCAAATGGTGTAAATATTCAAAAAACTGCAGAGAACTGATACAAGGATAAGTGTCTAGAATTTTTTACAGGATAGGCCTTTTGACAATATGATTAATGTTTCCTTCTCACAGGTGTAGACGCAGCTGTCAGCAAGGAGAGGAGGATGGAGATTCTTAGGAGACATAAAGGTGATTGGAGTGGCAGGACAAGTCTTAGATTAATCCCTTTCTGTGGTTGAACGTAGAAGCAGATGGTTCCAGAGAAATAGGCCGATACTTCTGGATGAGGATCTCGCGAGGTGACGGGACTCGAGGAACTACAGAAGACATCAGGAGGACACCAACGAGCCAGGGCTTGAGAAGACAAGATTAGAACTTCCCTGATAAGATAAAGGTTAGCAGGGCTGTCCCAGAGTTACCAAATGGTTTCAATGCTCCAGCATCAAACTACTGGCTCACAGGAGCTTAAAAGCTTTAGTCCACATCAGTACTGGATCTGGAACAGGTGTCAGGGGCTGCAATGATCAGAGTTAGCAGCAGAATACATAGAATCAAGGATCTCTCCAAATGTGCCAAAATTGTTCTTTTTAAACTTTGGTTCTGTTAATTCACTCTAATTTTGTGTTCTATTGCTACATTTAGCTTTAGGCTACAATTCTGCTATGTTAGACTTTACCTAGTTTAGCTTTAATTTAACTCCCCTTTAAATAGCTAGCCTTTCACTACATTTAGTTTTAAGCTACAATTCTGCTACTTTAAGCTAGCCTTTAGCTATTTTTTTTTTAACCTTTAAATGTAACTATTCTACTCCTGTTGGCTCCCACGACCAAAAACATGCATGTTAGGCTGATTGGTAACTCTAAATTGTCTCTGGGTGTGAGTGAGAGAGTGAACGGTTGTTTGTCTCTATGTGTCCCTGTGATGGACTGGAGACCTAACCAGGGTGTCCCCCACCTCTCACACAATGCTGGACATGGGCACCGGTGACCCCCGCGACCCCAAAAAAGGAAGAAGCGGGTAAAGATAATGAATGGATGGTAAATGGAGCTTACTTATATGGCACTTTCCAGCCCCCTGTGAGGGACCCCAAGCGCTTCACAGTACCAGCCATCCACCCATTCATACACACATTCATACAACCGGTAGCGGTAGCCTGCCATGCAAGGCGCTGCCAGTCCTACCGGGAGCAACTCGGGTTAAGTGTCTTGCCCAGGGACACAACGTGGTATGCAGTGACCGGGGATCGAACCCGGGACCAGTGGCGGTTCCTCAGTTAACCACCAGGGGGGGCTATTTTCTCAAAAATGAAAAAATAACGTTTCAAGTTTTTCTGGTGTTTATTTATCAAATGCAGATTAAAACTAGGCCAACAGTACAATGAAATGCTCAGATTGAGAACCAACAATTTAACTCACTAAAACAACAAAGAACAAACAAAAAAAATACTAAAGCATGCAATAAAGGTACAAAAATAAAGTACCTACAATATCACATGTTGCTGCTGATCTGTTTCATGTTTCTGTGTTCATTCGTGCCCATCTGCTCATACAGACTCATGTTTGTGCTGCTGTTTGGAGTAATGCTTTCTATGATATTAGTGCTTAGTGTATTGTTAGTAGATGTATTTCTTAGTTCATATCTTAGATGTTATTACTGTTTTTCTCTTACATTTTATTGGTGGATGTAACTGGGACCCTGTGTACATAATCTTGTTTCATCACATGTACCACATGTGGTGCAAATGGCAATAAAGATTCTCTGACTGATTTTGTGCTTTTCAATTATGCTAAATATGAAAGGGTGGGTTTTGGCACCTTTCTCTTCCATATGAATAATAAAATATTGGGCATGGACAATATTTATTTTTCCTGGTATTCAAGAGGATAGGGAAATGGCTAGTCAGCTTTCTAATTATTTAACATCTAACAATTTATGAGTATATGTGTACATTTAATAGCAACAATTCAAATTGACATTGTAATTAGAAAGATGTAGTGCTCCTCACTTTTTCAAAATACAGAACTAATATGATGAAAAACATTGTACGGTAAAAGACACATCATGCATTTAGCTGCTCACCTCTGTAGCTATCCTCTGACGTTCACCAGGGCCCAGTGTGCGGCGTTTCTTGGCCATCTGGGATACACTGCCACTGTGTTCTCCACAAATAGTAGGGAGTGAGTCTCTGCAGGACCATAAGAGAACAGTGTTCATATTTTAGTCACCAGGTAAAATAACAAGAAATGTGAAGTAGTTCAATCATAAGACATTAACAAAATACTGTATCAGTAATATTAAACAGCACAACATACACATTAATTTCAATTTACCGGTACCTGATTTTTTGAATGTGGTCTGTGAACTGCTGCATGATTCTCTGAACAAAGACTGAGTCGATGGTCCGCTTCTGGAGTTGGTTGTAGAGAATGTCCACATGAGGCATGACCAGATGGAACAGTTTCAGGAAAAAGCTGAAGCTTTCATCCTCCAGCAGCCTCACAAAGCCTCCAGCTTCTCTAACAGTGGTAGGATCAAACTGTCCTGAGTCCCTGATGGTTTCAAAACACTGGAGCAGTTTTTCTTTGTGTTCAAAAACAGTGTTCACAGCTCGGCTGTGGAAGTTCCACCTCACTGTGCTTGCTCTTGGAACTCTGTGGGCCACCACTTCATCGAGAATACTGGTTCTCTTTGGCGATCTTGAAAAAAAGCCGGAGAATCCAGCCAGGTCTGAGAAGAAAATATTCACTTTTGAGATATGGGAAGTCACCTGCTGCATGATAAGATTAAGCTGGTGAGCATAGCAGTGAATGTAGTGTGCATTTACATAGAGATCTTGGATCTTCTTCTGTACACCACCTGTGGCTCCTCTCATGACACTCGCACCATCATATGCTTGTGAAATGAGCTTGCTCTTCTGGTCATCAGGGAGAATGGAGCTCAACCTTCAAACTATTTAATGCTTAAATCTTTCTGCTACTTGATTTATTTAAGTTTAGTGTCTTTGAAACAACAGCACAACTTATAATGAAACTAAAGTTTAACTAAACTAAACTAAAACTAAAGTTTATTTATTCATTCAGATTTATTCATCAGAAAATTTGCAACTGCTGCTAAACGAAACGAGACAAAAGTTAACTAACACAGACAGACACTCTGAGGAGTAAACAGTTCATGAGCTGAAGATGGACAGACAGGAGTCATCTTCACACATTCGGGTTTATAACTAGCAAGTAGCAACTTTTATAATGTTGCAGACAGTACACCACAACCATGAGCAGAGCTACTAGCTACTGTGACTGACTGCAACAACCACCGTCCCACACACACCACCATGTCCCGAACACAGATGAAAACAGCTCAAACTTTGCTCATGTGTGCTCAGCGATTTATTAAACTCACTAATTATTACTTGCTTACCTGTGTAGAGGCACCATTAATAATTACTGCTGTTTCAACGTCGCTACTCGCTAGTTGTCCGTGTGATGATCAGGTCTGACTGTAAACAGAGGGAATCCCCCGCTCCCCCCCTCCTCGGCTCGAACCGGAAGTGCTGTCGATCCGTGGCATAAGAGACAGTCCAGGCTCGAGGGCGGGGGAAAATGCGACCTGTACAGTCCAAAAGTTTTGTACTGATGGGACATAAACTACGGCCGCTAGCGGCGGATAGTTATAATTAGATTCAATGGAAAAGCATGGGAAAAGCCCCCAGGCGGCGCCGAGCGGGGAAACCGGAAGTACGTCACTCACAATCAGAAAACGTTTTTTGAAACAAACAAAACAATCATTACTCATAAAATATTTATCCTACACAACTAAAAACATATATGCATGCATTTCGAAATATTTTTATTTTATTATTTCACTTTTATAAAAAAAAAAAAAAAAAATATTCAAATGGTGAAGAAGAAAAGCTGCAGTTCCAAGGAGGAGCGGCGCCCCTAGCGCCCTCTAGTGGCGGCCGCCACTGCCCGGGACCTTCCGGTCCTGAGCCGGCTGCCCTGCCTCTACACCATCTCGGCCCCATGGTGGATGGATGGATGGATGGATGGAACTATTATTTTACTACTTCTCTCATAAGCTAAATTCTGCTATGGTTAGCTTAGCTTTTTCCACGTTGGGCTTCCAGCTAACTTTTGTTATTTTTACCTTGAGCTACTTTTTTTTGGCTGATATAGCATTTAGCTAGCCCTTTTTTTTACTTTTAGCCACGACAAGCATTTTTTTCTTTTAGCTTAAAGGCCCTTGTCTATAGCTCCAGTAAGTTTTTTGGAAAGTTCGGTCTTGCTGCTTCTTGTCCCCCATCAAGGAGCGAAGAAGGGAACTGTCCGTCCAGCTGTTCGTCTTGTGAGTTTCATAACTTGAAAAATAAGTGAAGTACTGACTTGTGTTTTGTTGTGTCGCAGCATTTAGGCGTGAAGAAGATCACTTTCTAAAACTGGGTTGCCACATGAAAATCCAAGATGGCTGCCAGTGCCACAATAGAAGTAAACCGGTCACTCAGATAATTTGAGGAACCTATGCTTTCTAGTTTTTATATTTCTGAAAAGTAGCCTATAGTTCCCTTGAATGATTGGGGCAGCCGGTAGGGTGGCTGAAGGATAATCTATGGTAGCCTTGGCCACCTGCCTCTGCAAATGTGCCTAATGGTGAATAAATTGTTCCATCTGCCTGTCAGGGATCAGGCACTTTGTGCTGCCTCGGACAATAAAAAATAAAATCTAACTCTGTTCTTATCAACAATGTACTGTAACTCCTACCCACTTGAAGATCTTAATAATTAAATGTGTGCATTCCTTATTTAATTCCAGTGCAGAATAGTCCTCATGTGTAAAAACTACAAACATTCACTATTGAAATCTTTCAGCGACATCAGTGTACCTCTTGTTGACCCTCGTTTTCCTCATGGTTTAAATGTTCCAGCTTTGTGCTCTCATTGCGTGTCACTATGACTCATGAGGAAAACATTAATGGAAGAAACAGGCACAGACAATATGTTTAACAGAGAGTGTTTAGCCAGTCTCCTATTTTAGTCTTCTATTATTAGATCAGTTTCTATTACCTATCTGTATACATCACCAAATTGTTAAATTTCACAATAAACTACATTTTTAATGTTATGATTTTTTTTACATTCTCCTGCAGCAGGAAAGTTAAAGAGTTGTAAAATCATTCCAACAAACTAACAAAAATAGAGACAAAAACAGGCAACATGCATACTTTTTTTACATCTTGTGACGGACATGGATAAAAGTTTTTGTTCTAAAATATGTAATATTATGTGTTCTTCATCTTTTGAAACCATTGCCAAAGATTTAAGTTTGAAATAAAGAAACAAACATAAGTGAAGAGGATGAACTAAGTAATGTTTCAGATATACAGGGAACCCCCGACCTACGACTCCACCGACCTGCGAACCACGGGACCTACGAACGAGCCAAAGTAGAAGAATGCCATCGACGTACGGCAGAAAATACGTGACCTACGAACGAGCCCCATTACAAGTATATAATCGAGCTACGGCGTAACTGCGTCACACACGGCAATCGGCGAGGTGGGGGAGGGGATTGCCCCTTGGCTGTTGTTAGTTGGGCATGGGCGTGACACTGCGCATGACAGTGGAAAAGTAAATGCTCCCAACATTCATTGTTGAGCAATGGCTAAGCAGTTCCATCAGATGCAGGTTTGATCATGAGAAAAACATCTGTCTACCTACACTTCAGTCAAAGTAAGGCAATTTTGTTTCATTTTTCTGCTGCTTCTAGCTTTTTCTGAGTTCATGGACTTCTTTCTCATGCACATGGACACTCATCAACGCACTGGTTTCAAAAACATGATGGTTGCAACATGTTTCTGATAGATGTGATGCTGCTGATGGATTTATGGATTCATGTGTGATTGTTGACATCATTTTGCTGATGTGAGTCCCTGATTTGCTGCTGTTCTGATGTTAAAAGCTGCACTTTGAGAAGTGTTCATGTGTGATTGTTGACATCATTTTGCTGATGTGATTTCCAGCTGATTTCCTGCAGTTCTGATGTGAAGTTACTGATGTACAGTTACTGTGTGTGTTTATGGATGCATGTGTGGTGTAATGGTTTAGATAAGTGTTTGTAAATAAAGTTCTGTGCATGTTTATGGCCCAGTATGTCAGTCTCATGCTGTTAAATGTGTGCGCGGCGCACCGTTAGCGGTATTTCCGCGACCTACGAACGGAATAACGACCTACGAACGGGACGCAATTTTCACCCCCTACCTACGACAGGATCGAGCTGCGAACGGTTCTTAGGTCCCGAACTCGTTCGTAGGTCGGGGGTTCCCTGTAGCTCAGTTGACAATTCCAATATTATAATTTAATATTAATTTCCAAGGAAATTAGGGACACGTAACATGAAAACTAATGAAGGAGCCTGTTTATTGAAAATACACTATTTTTCGTAGTTCTTTCAGGGGCAGCATGAACAGATGTGATTCCTTCTGCTCATGCAGAAATGGGTTAAAAAATCCAAAATAAAAGAAAATCTTCTTTCAGCTTTTCCCTCTTTAGGGGTCTCCACAGCGAGTCATCCTCCTTCATCTCACTCTGTCCTCTGCACCCTCTGTCCTCACTCCAACTACCTCCATGTCCTCTCTAACTGCATCCATATGTGTCCTTTTTGTCTTTTTCCTGGCAGCTGCATTTCTAACATCCTTCTACCAATATACCCACTGTCCCTCCTCTGGACATGTCCAAACCATCTCAGTCTGGCCTCCCTAACTTTATCTCCCAGTTGTTCAACATGTGCTGTACCTCTGATGATCTCATTCCTGATCTTATCCATCCTTGTCACTCCTAAGGAGAACCTCAGCATCTTCATTTCTGCCACTTCCAGTTCTTTCTCCTGTCTTTTTGTCAATGACACTATCTCCAGACCAGACAACATAGCTGGTCTCACCACTGTCTTAAACTTTTGGACCTTTGCTGACACCTTGTTGTCACAAATCACTCCTGAAACTTTTCTCCATGCACTCCACCCTGCCTGGACTCTCTTCTCCACCTCTTTACCACAATCTCCATTTTCAATAGACCCTACTAATCCTGTACCTTTGTGACACATGTTCCTTGTAGCCTCAGTGTCCTCTGTTTTACTACAGCTGACTTTCATTCCTCTTCTTTCATGTACCTCCACCTCTCTAAGTCCTGTTCCCTGTTCTCACCACATATCACAATGTCATCTGCAAATGTCATAGACCACAGGGATTCCTGCCTGACCTCTTGAGTTAGTTGGTCCATCATCACCAGAGCAAACAGGAAGGGGCTGAGAGATTGATGGGACTGATGTGATCCTACCTCCACTTTGAAGTCATCCCACCACTGTCCTGCCGTCCTCACACATGTCCTGTACCAGTCTAATATACTTCTCTGCCACTCCAGATTTCCTCATTTAATATCACACCCACTCCCTCAGCACCCTGTCATATGTTGTTGTTTTTTTCTTTTCTTTTTTCAAATGAACATAAACACTACAAATAAACAAAACCCAATGTTATAAGTTTATGAGTGCAAATGAAAAAAGTGGAACAAAAAAATCATATTTGATCAATGTTTTTCTTAATTTAATCTATAATTGATTTAAATCTGTTTAGTAAGGTATATTTATTTATTTATTTTCATTTACAGAGGCAAAGCCTTTACTGCAGTTGAAAGCTGCACATCTCATTAATATCCACTAGGTGGCAGCAGTTTTCAATGGATAAAACTCGAAGACTCAACGCAGATCCAGTGCAGCACAAAAGCATCATACTTTACAGTTTACAAAGATCCATAACCAACAGAGTTAGCAATACTGTTTATACTTGTAGTATCAATGTTTGTTTTTCTTCCTGAATGAGGTTGTTGTTCTTCTTGACCATCGCTATGCACCCCTTATCCAGAAAATATATTTTACTGGAGTTCTTTAAAGTAGTTTTACCCAATTAATAGCAGGCTGTCTAATATGGATGCACCTAAAAGAAATTAGAATATAGTGAAAAAGTTCATTGTTGGGTCAATAATTTCAGAAAGTGAAACTCATATATTATAGAGTGACATATTTAAAGCCTTTATTTCTTGTAATTTTGATGAATGTCTTTCATAAGCGTTATGATTTTCATTATATTTTTTTCATTAGCCATAATCATCAAAGTTACAAGAAATAAAGGATAGACATATTTCACTCTCCTTTGTGTGTTCACGTCTTTTGTAAATTGACGGTTAAAGTAACCTAAAACATTTAGAGATAAATCTGAGATTGTGCTGACAAAAATGGGATATCTGCCAAGACTTTTGTAGCTTTCACTCTATTTGCTTCATTTTATGTAGTTTTTTTTTTGTTTTAAGTTTTTTCAAAAGCAAGCTAAAAACAACAGATTGGATTTGTTATTAACTGACCTTGAGGTAGAGAATCTTAAAACACTTGAATGATTAGCATTCACGAAAGGACGCTGTAAATGCTCAAACGTTCCTCATATTCTTGTAAATAGACAACACTTTAATTTTTCCTTATTGAATTGTTTACAATATGCAATTAACCACATTGTTTTCTAATAAAACTCAAGGAATGCATTTGGAATAAACCTCATTGTGACCTAACTAAACACAAAATCACATTATTCTGTCAAAGTTGACCAAAATATCATCTGTTGGGAAAAATTTGCCACATTAATCTTTGTCTGAGCTTTAATTTAAAAGTTGTGTGTGTGTAAGTAAATATATATACAGTGTATATATACAGTATATATATACAGTATATATATACAGTAT
>JBBPBX010048535.1:13379-25710 GCA_038048925.1 Garcialebias charrua | reverse complement strand
GGGCCCCTGCTGATTTGGGACCCCAAGCAACGGCATCATTTGCCTACATGGTAGATCCGTGTCTGTTCTCCCCTCTGCTCCCCCTCCAACCCTCCCTCCTCTCTGCTCTTTACGGTGAGGGAGGGGAAAAAGGCAAAACAAGCAGCTACGGAGCCAGCATAAGACCCTCTAAATAAGTTTTTAGTTTTTACTGATAGATAATTAGTTATTAGCGGTACTGCATTTTAAATAAAATTAGCACAAATCCGCTTATGAATTATAAAAGTTAGTCACTCCGCTGTTACGCTGACAAAAACGTTAGGTCCGCTGTAAGCGGATTAGCGCATTAGCGGTCCCTAGCGTTCATCTGCCCACCTTTGCAATCCGCTTTTGACATCATCCAGTCTGATTTGTTCCGTCTCGCCAACAAAACCAAAGGGATGATGTTTTCAAACAGGAAGTCAGTTCCAGCAGTACTTCCTTTGATTTTATCCTTGAATTGTACTCCTATTGAGTTTGTCAATTCCTACAAATATTTGGGTATCTGTGTCGATATGCATCTCTATTTTAAGCTCCACGTCGAAAACCTAGTAAAGAAACTGAAAGTTAAATTGGGTTTCTTTTTTCAGAAATCGATCCCGTCTAACTCTGAATGCTAGGAACCGCCTTGTAACTGCAACTTTTCTTCCCTCCACTGACTACGGTGACATTATCTTCATGAACTCCCCTACAAGCACCCTGCAGATGTTGGATGCTGTCTATCATGGTGCACTAAGATTCATAAATGGCTGTAACTACCGTACCCATCATTGCACCCTGTGTTCACTAGTTAACTGGTCATCACTACCTTCACGCAGACTCACTGGTACATTTTCATCTCTAAATCACTTTTTTTCCTTTTGCCTTCTTACATCTCCTCCTACATGTCACTGCGTGAGTGCAGTTAAAGTGTGCTCTCTCAGGACATTATTACATGCAGTGTCCCTTCAGTGCAGACTGAACTAGGCAAAAGGGCCTTCTCCTACTCCGCTCCTGTTTCCTGGAATAGTTTGCAAAAAGATCTGAAGCTCTCGACCTTGACTTCTCTAAGTGGCTTCAAACAATGGCTAAATTCATGGCAAAAACCAATGCAGACATGTTCCTTTATTTAGTTTTCTAAATTGCTTTACAATCTAGCTGTTTTTGTTTGGTTTTTTAATACAATTTTCTTTCATTTGTTGTTCTAAATTTGTGTGCTTTCTTTGATGATTGTCTACCGTTGTCTTTGTTGTCTACTGTTACCATCACTCGTTGTTAAAATCAGGTCTCGTAAATGAGTCCCGAGACTCAATTGGGACTAACCTGATAAATAAAGGTTGAATGAAAAAAATGTCATTGTAAAGCAGCGTCAGATGTTCTAAGTGTTTTAGCATCCAACTGTGAACGGCCTTATGTCTGGTACCTGCTCAGACCAAGAATGACCTCAAGCTGTCTTTCTGTGCAGTCCTGTCTGTTGGATTCGGAGGAATTCCAGTGCCATCGCCTTGTCCGTGCACACTCCGGTTGTATCTTGTTTGCTGTACAGTACTGCTGTGGCTGATCATGTGGAACCCAGACTCGAGCGCTGGCCGTGTTGTGTGTGCTGTCATCTCAGATGTGCACAGAACATTGAGGAGTCACAGATCACTACCCCTCAGGGAGATGGAGTTTGTGCGCTTTAGAGAGCGAGGAAAGTGTTTGGGTTTCTGCGTGTGTTTCTCTGTGTGTGTATGATGGAGAAAGAAACGGAAAAGAAGAGCTGGTTGTTGTTTTACTACTCACGTACTACATCCTTCAGTCATGCTGTCACCAGCCTCGCTTGGCACTATTACCTGACTGAGTCAAGCCTCACGAGAGCTTTACCTGACCCGATAGAGTCACATGAGCACATTATTTGACCAATTAAAGCCTGTAATAGGGAGCCTGCCAATATGTTAACAGATATTATTGATCTTGTGATGCACATCTTGTGCTTTGTGGTTCTTGCAGCTCCCATTGTTCCAATTTGTATATTTTTAGTACAAAAATGTGTTGGGTGCAAAATGTTATGTTTTTCATTCATTCAGCCTTTATTTAGACAGTTTTCTGAAAGTTTATTGAACACAATAGAGTTATATCAGTGCTGGGCAGCGCTAATCCAAAAATTAGTTCCGCTATTTCTAAAGCACTAATTTATTTATTTAGGTCCGCAATTTCAAAAGCACTAATGTCTTATGAAAATTAGGGGAAGCTAAATTCTAAACCGCTAATTAAATTTAACAATTTAACTAGACTGCCAACTAGCGGTGCATGAACTGTTATACACCTTTATCCTACCTCTTAACCGCGATTCGCTCGGGATGTCATCTCCTACAATATACAGCAAAGCATGGAACCAAACCTTACCATGCTGTTGCTCCATTTGACCACTAGATGTCTGTCTTCATCAGCATAACAGCTTTAAATAATTTCTTTTCATTCAACTGTATTTTTTTTTTAAATAAAATAAAAATAAAATAAAACCACAGTCCAAACAACACATTAGGAGAGATACCTTGAGTTTTTAAAACCACCAGATCATGATAAAGTGATTTCTTACCACACACCCCAACAGCAGAAGAACAATCAGAGCTCTGACAAACTTTTCTGAAAGGCCACACCTGCTCCTTTATCTGCTTGCCTTTCAATCAGTGATGGAGAGCACCAACAGGTGCCACTGGTTACATCAAGACATAAAAATACAAAAAAATTCATCCTCTCTGTCCTGCTGCCTCTTTCTTCCCCGTCTCCGTTCCTCAGCTCTGGCTCACCCGCTGCTGCGCTTGGACCTGGAGTGTCCTCAGTGATGGAGACAGTTAGGACAGGAGGTGCAGTGGAAGGTCTGTCCTAAGTTGGCAAAAAGAGCAACAAACATTAAAAAAAAGCTTTACATGTATTAACAGCTGCACGTACAAATTATATTCTTCATTACACATACTTTGTATTTATTTTTTTAGATTATCCTATATCTTTTTTGCCTGCAGAGGATTTACCTTGTCATGCAGGCCCATCTTCTCCAAAATTATCCTAATAACAGCAACATAAAATGAATGAAGAGGAGAAACATGGAAAATAATGTCTTAGAAAAACTGTAGTTTCCACCGCACAACACAAGAAGAGCTGTACAGTACTTCATTAAGATCACAGGTTTTGTACAGTATGAATGTTAATGAAACTGTACACAGTCAGAATCATAAGATGAATAAATTGATTCATTCTTGTACCTCCATAACACAGCTGCAGATAGATTGTTTTGCACTCGTGAAAAGGTGGCTGTTTTCAATCTGAAGCTTAATAAAAGCTTAATTATTAACTCACAGGTCTAATTAAGAGCTGGTCACTTTCCTCAGCAGGGATAAACACTTCTACTTTGCGTTTTCTAGCCTGATCTTCTCATTTGTACAGGTTAAATACGTGAAAACATAAGCGGCCATAATCGTGCATAAATGTTTCTGAATGAACAAGTGTGGACGGTTTAAATAAATAAATAAATGTCATATTTCTGTCATCTGTGTATGTTTCCCATACAAGACGAAATTCGTCTCTGCATTTAACCCAACCACCACCAGGTGGTGCAGTGAGCAGCCATAGAAAGCGCCCGGGGAGCTGGGGAAATAGGTGTGCACTCATAGACACCCCAAGGTGTGTAGTGGCCGGGGCCGGGGTTTGAACCTGTGTCCTTCGGGTCCCAAGTCGGCAGCCCTGCCTCTACACCATAATAAAAGCTTAATAAACGCTTCGGTCTACTCCTTGCTCCCTTAAAAAATAAAAAGTAAAATTAGCTTAGCGGTGAAAATATTATGGGACCCATTGTACGAGCTGATCTCCGACAAAAAATAATACAAAAAAATGTCTACGCAAATGACAAAAGCCTATCATCTGCTTAAAATCATAACCGCTTTAGGCTTTTAATTTTTTAATCCCACATTTTAACATAACTTACATTTAAAAGTGTTTCTATAGGCAGTCAACAGATTTAATGAAAAGTAACTAAAATGATCCTAAAAGGATGAAATTACAAAAATCAAAGGATTTATTTAATACTTTACGTATATATATTCTATTCGGCCACGAAATTAACAAAAAGAGAATGATCTTTTAATCACTAAGACCCCTTTTAAATCTCAAATACATGGGCGTGTCGCCACCGCATTTCTATTTCATAAAAGGAACCCAAATACATAAAACAAACGACTCACCGTCGAGTGGTTGACACAAAACACACAATACAATCCTCCGGCCGCGTTAATTTGGCTTGATACAGCGGGGTTCTCTCATAATTGAAGTGAAGACACCGAGCACAACCAGCTAGCCACAGCGTTAGCATCAGAGTTCACCTCTGACCCGGAAGATGTCAAGATGGAATAGTCCATTTTTAGTAGGGGGATACAGAAATCGACCGGTTTTTGTATTGCGTTTTTAATGATCGTTTTCATCGTAACTATAATTATTTTTACCCCATTTCGTTTTTACTGATATATAATTAGTTATTAACGGAACTGCATTTTAAATAAAAATAGCACAAATCCGCTTATGAATTATAAAAGTTAGTCAATCCCCTGTAACGCTGACAAATTGTTTAGGTCCGCTGTAAGCGGATTAGCGCATTAGCGCTCTCTAGCGGTCTGTCGCCCACCTTTGAGTTATATAATATGTTAACACTATAGATGCTTTTTGAAAACGTTACTGTTTCTTTGTATCTGTGTTAGACTTTCCTAGTTAGAAACCTTTGTAAACTAACAACATACAGGTGGTCCCCGACTTACGAGCGTATGGACTTACGAGGATCCGACTTTACGAGATTATCATAATTAATAAAAATATGACGTTAAATTTTTTGTGTGTGTGTGTTTAAATGTTCTTAATTTCATGTGTACAGCACTTTGTTGCAGCTGTGGTCGTTTTAAATGGCTTTATAAATAAAGTATAATTGTTATTTTTATGTTTTATTTCAATTTTTAGTGTACTCTGTACTGTATTAGCGATTGCTCCCAAATTCCCCCCGCCTGAAATATAACGAGCAGACCTAAGGCGATTGCTCCCGCCGCCCTGCCGCCTGACAGGCAACGAGTGGACCTACCAATCCGACATGCCGGCAGCTGGCCGACATGCTGGAAGCTGCTGGCTTTTTAGGACCGTGCGTGCGATCAGAGGTTGCCTCATACGGATAAATGAGCTGGAAACTCTCTGTGAACTTTGTGGATGTGTCTGTTGTGGAGCAACCGCCGCGATCCTCCGCGATCGCTCTTAAAAAGCGCCGTGCGACAACATTAGCTCATCGGCTAAGCTAAGGCTAGGCTAAATGCTAAGCGGACCCCCACCAGAACCACCGAACCGACGGCCGGGAGCTCGCCTCGATGTCCGCCTAGCAGCCTATGGTACATCCAGACCGAACGCGATTTCAACGGCAAAAAAGCTCAACACGCACGCAAGTGGACGCACTGGACCCAGTGGTGTCCAAACCAGAACGTGAAATTGTGGCTGCGTTGCGGCGGCGGGGGGGGGAGGAGCTTACCGGTATACCGAGTTCCTCTCTGCACTCCGCCAGGCAAGGAGCTTTTTATTTTTGTCCCTGTAGAGCAGACTTGACTGGTCGTGAAGGAATTGTCGCGAACACACAGCTACAATAAGTTTCTCTTCCATAGTACACGACCTCGCGGGTCTTTCCTGTGTCCCACAAACAATACGTCACATAGTTGCGCATTACCCCCGCCCCCTCGTTTCCGCGTCACATAGCGGACTCCCCCTTTCTCCTCCACCCGACTCTCCTGATTGGTCGGACACGCGTTCACGAGTTTGAACGGCGAAAATCTTCAGCATGTTGGAGGCGGGCTTTGGAGGCTGACGCGGGTTCACGTGCACGGAAAACGCTCTCCAGCACGCTCAACACGCACGCGACGTGACGCCAGACGCCAGGAGGCGCCTGGAGGTGCGTCCCCCATTGACTTTGCATGTAAACCGGACGCTCCTGCAGTAGAAAACGCATTCGGTCTGGATTCACCATAAGATGTTGGATGGACATTCAGCTAACGTGGAGAAGCAGCTCCGATGGATGGACTCGTTAGCACGGAGCTAATGAGTGCAGGCCTAATGGCGGTGGCTAACAACAGCTCACGCGGTCAGCTTGTTTTGGATGAACGAACACTGCGGAGAAACTGCTTTCGGTAAGTTTATTAAAGTAAACTCCTTTTATGGCTTCAAATGTATGGACTTAACAAGCTAACAGTTCTTCCTCTAAACAGTTTGGACCGCGTTAGAGCAGCAGAATGTATGGAGCCCCGACATGCTCGGACGTGCTAACAGACGAGACAAGCTTGATCAGCTCAAAGTAAGAGATTACATTTTTATTTATCTGTTTTGTACTGTGCAGTACAGTGACAGCACGGAGGGTACTGTCTGACCCCGCTCACATCCTGAACTCACAATACGAACTGTTACCATCTGGCAAACGGTTTAGAGTCCCTGCTTTTAGACTTAACCGATTTAAAAATTCTTTTATCCCCACATCGATCAGATTGTTAAATAAAGTAGGTATATAGTAAGTTTTCCATGATGCTGCTGATGCTCTGGTCTGATTGTTGTTTCATTTACTGCTGGATGTATGTGGGAATGTGCAATATGTGTTTTTATTGAGCATTGAATAGTCTTATTGAGCAATGTGTGTTTTTAAAAGCAATGTGTTTTTAACTGAGCAATAGGTTTTTATTTTATATGCTTTTAAATTTGTATTGTGTTCATGTGACTGTATTGTTGGTAGAAGTGTTGTTTGGCGTACGATGTCCAAGACAAATTTCCCCTTGGGGACAATAAAGTATATATCTATCTATCTATCTATGCTGTTTCTGTGATGAAAATAACTTTTTAAAAGTATAGCTGCAGTGCACGGGTATGCACCGCAGCGTTAGCGTCTTTTTTTCCTATTTACGAGCGCTGTTCCGGTCTTACGAGATAGCATGTGCGTTGTCGGACTTACGAGTTTTTCATCTTACGAGATACTCTTTGTAACGGAACTCGCTCGTAAGTCGGGGACCACCTGTATATATATATATATATATATATATATATATATATATATATATATATATATATATATATATATATATATATACAGTATATATATATATATATATATATATATACAGTATATAAAGGCGTTTTAAATCCTTCCCACACTCTTGCAATACTCTAAACAATGTTTCTAAACTCGAAAAGCACAGAATGTCATGATTTCAGCTCCCTGCCATCTGCCAGTGCTCTTGGCCACGCCCACTTCTCCGCTGCAGAGCGGAGATTATTACAGGCTGTAGGAGGAAATTTATCCTGCAACTGTGGGCTGCACAAATGTGCAACAGGTGCTAAATAATTTAAATAAAAATTCCATAAGGATCATGCGGTTCATCCATCAATCAGCCAATTGTGTATCATGTCCACTCTTATTTTGAAAAACCGCGATAGAGCGAATCCGTGATAAACGAACCGCAAAGTAGAGAGGGACTACTTGTACCTATGTATTCACCTCCTTCTCTATATTTGACTCGATCAATCTTTCCTTCATGTCTGATCAGTTGCTCAGTCCCTGCTAATAAAAAGCATCTCCACAGCATGATGCTGCCACCACCATGCTTCACTGTGAGGATGTTCTCAACATGATGTCATCTGTGTCAGACTGTCTTTAATGGTCAACTAGATCAAGTTTAGTCTCATCTAATCACAGCAGCTCTTTTTACATATCTGAGGAGTCTCTAATGTGCCTTTTGGTAAGATTCTAAACATTCTGCCTCATTTGTCTTGAAGTCATGTTTTTTTTCTTCCACTGAGCCCAGCTCATGCTTTATGACGAGTCAAACAGCTGCTGAGGTGCCAAACGTAACTTGGTCCAACACAGTGAAGCGGTGCTTTGTTCTTACGGTGGTTGTGTTTGTCGGCATGTCCAAAGGCTGTTTCTTGTACGGCATCTCGATGACTTCAAACGAAGCTGTAGATCGAACCACATACGAGCGGTTCTGATTCTCAGTCTAAAAAAAGTAAACAAAGAAAATGAATTAAAGAAAGTTGAGAAATATTTCAAGTATCAAATGTTTGTTTTCTTGTGGTTCAAACTGAAACTTATACAGAGACATTGTCTCCTAAAGTAAATGGACTGTACTTAGAGAGAGCCTTTCTATCTCATCAAGATATTCAAAACTCTTTACAACACAACAGCACTTTGGCCAACGGTGTTGTTTTAAAGTGCTTTATAAATAAAGTTGTATTGTATTGTATTGTATTGTACAATCTGTCTCTTTTACCTCAACACACACGCACGCACACACGCACACACAGCACTCTACTAGATCTCTACAAAGCTAATTCAACAAATGCTAAAGAGACTAATAAGTGTTTCATCACATTCATACATATGAATGTGATAATGTGATGGGACACACATCAGAGACATTGAGGGGTTCAGTGTCTTGCCCAGGGACACTTCACCATGTGACTGCTGCTGGAATCAAACCCCCAACTCTCCCACTGGAGGACGACTGCTCTAAGCACTCAGCCACAGCCGTCCCTGAAGGTTGTGTGTTTGTAGTTCAAAAGAGATTCTCAGCTTGAACTCTTTTGTTTACCCGGAGGAAGTTGTTGACATCCAGTCTGGAGTAGATGAAGAGGATGGCGTTCTTCGTCCTCTCCAGACGACCAACTTGACATTTTAGCTCCAGACACTCAGCTGTGGCGCAGTCCTAAAAATCAATCTGAAGTTATTCAAGTTCACACAGATTCATGTCATGCTACACAAGTGGAAAAACGACGTTCTTGTCCACGTCTCTGTGGATGTTGTCATGTAAAGTGACAGTGGAGTGTTGCATGGAAGACGCAGCATCAGTTAGCAGTAGCACCAGGTGTGTACAAGTCTTGTTGATAGTGTGTACCAGTGTCTGCAGGTCACTTTGTGCGTCTCTGGACTCCAAGTCTCTCTTGCGAACGTGGTTTTGACTTCGTCCTTCAGTTTCTCGTTCTCTGGTTGGAACCATGCTGGTGTTCTGTGAAGTTACCGGGTTCTGACAAACACAAAGTGAGCACAATGAAATGAGCACTAATGATCAATGTGCACAGCATGGCTCTGTCACATCTACAGCTCATTCTCACGAATGAGAAAATTAATTGTCTACTTTTGGTTTTCTCGAACTCCAAGTGTACAAAACAACACAAAAGATTCCACCAGGGCGTTATTTATTAAATTTAAACAAGACCAAAATATAAAAACCAAACATGCCCCATGATTCATTAGCTTGTAGAACAATGACGTTCAGGTCTGGTCCTTGCAGGTCACTGTTCTGCGTACTTCAGTTCGTTAGCCTCCTCTGACACACTCCATCCAACGGTTGGATTATGTCCAGCATTTGCTCGTTGTACAGAAGTGTGTAATCTCGATTCAGAAGAGGTGTGTTGAAACACACAAACATCTAAAAGGTGCAGTGAAATGGCCTCAGTGACCAGTACTGGTCACCACCATTGTGCTTAATAGCAGCAACAGTAACAGGAATGTTTTTCTTCTTCTTTCAGCTGCTCCCTTCTTCAGGGCTCTCCACAATGAACTAACTCGCACAAAGACATGACAATTATTTTTACATTGGATGTCCTTCCTGATGCAACCACAGACCATCGAGCTACCACAGCCCTCTGTGTGGAGCAGAGAGCTGCCATGGGGATCAGATGGTGCAAGGGCCTTGTTCAAGGGCCCAGAGTGGGAAAAAAAGAGGGTGGAGGCAGGTGTGGGTGTTTCACCTTTCCCACTCCCATTTTGATGTTGATGGTAGCGGGAGTTGAACTGGCGATCTTCCGATCACAGGCCCACCTTCTCTAGCCTCTGTGCCACCACTCCCTACTCACGAGTTTCTACGCGACTGATTTTTATAATTTTACCACACTTTCTTTTCCAACATTGCTGGTGGTTGTGCACCATCCACCATATTTCAATCAGCTGAAAGTGTGAACTTTGTCAGAACCATTAAAACACTTGTTGCATGAGCCAGTGTTGTTCAGGCTGCAGCGTCAGACACACGGCCTCACATTTCACTACAGAGTGCTTTTAGTTCACTCAATGACTAGCTTGTAGCTGCACACAAGCACAAATCACCCCTCCAGCACCATGACAGACAGTTGCTATGAGATGTTTACTGTAACATGCTGTGATACATTTATTCAAATATGGGTATAATGGATAAAAGTCACTGCTTTGGTCTCATCTGTCTGAAGGATATTGTTCCAGAAGTCTTCTGGGCCATTCAGATGCAACTTTGCAAACCTAGGCCACATTTCCCTGTTCTTTCTAAAGAGAAGAGGTTTTGTCCTGACCAACACTTGCTCAGATTTGGTCCAATTTACACTAGTCTGGATATCCTGCTGCTGCTCAATAATCCATGTACAATATTCTAACTAGGTTAAGTCAGGTCCTCTGGACAGATTCTTCTTGTGGCAAGAAAGTTTTCTGTATTGAACGCCTTTTTTGAGGCAACATCTCATCTTTTATCCAACAGACTTCTTCAGTCTGAGATCTTGCAACACAGTTAGTTCTTACAAATAGTACCTTCTCATAGTGGATGAACCAGTCTGCTACTGACAACAGAACTAGCTGGTCACATACAAAAGGAGGACCATCAGCCTAACACTGGATCTATGATGGTGAAGATTCTCAGTCATCCAGGACATGATAAATCCCCTCAAAACAGTTAGAGGCAAAAACAAACGTTTTTAACAACAGCCCTAACAATAGATCATTAGAGCCCTAACAATAGAGCCCTAACAATAGAGCCCTAACAATAGAGCATTAGAGCCCTAACAATAGATCATTAGAGCCCTAACAATAGATCATTAGAGCCCTAACAATAGAGCCCTAACAATAGAGCCCTAACAATAGATCATTAGAGCCCTAACAATAGATCATTAGAGCCCTAACAATAGACCATTAGAGCCCTAACAATAGATCATTAGAGCCCTAACAATAGATCATTAGAGCCCTAACAATAGATCATTAGAGCCCTAACAATAGATCATTAGAGCCCTAACAATAGATCATTAGAGCCCTAACAATAGATCATTAGAGCCCTAACAATACTGTAGATCAATAGAACCCTAACAATAGATCAATAGAGCGCTAACAATAGAACCCTAACAATAGATCATTAGAGCCCTAACTATAGATCATTAGAGCCCTAACAATAGAACCCTAACAATAGATCAATAGAGCCCTAACAATAGAGCCCTAAAAATAGATCATTAGAGCCCTAACAATAGAACCCTAACAATAGATCACTAGAGCCCTGACAATAGATCATTAGAGCCCTAACAATAGATCATTAGAGCCCTAACAATAGATCATTAGAGCCCTAACATAAGATAATTAGAGCCCTAACAATAGAGCCCTAACAATAGAGCCCTAACAATAGATCATTAGAGCCCTAACAATAGATCATTAGAGCCCTAACAATAGACCATTAGAGCCCTAACAATAGACCATTAGAGCCCTAACAATAGATCATTAGAGCCCTAACAATAGAACCCTAACAATAGATCACTAGAGCCCTGACAATAGATCATTAGAGCCCTAACAATAGATCATTAGAGCCCTAACAATAGATCATTAGAGCCCTAACATAAGATAATTAGAGCCCTAACAATAGAGCCCTAACAATAGAGCCCTAACAATAGATCATTAGAGCCCTAACAATAGATCATTAGAGCCCTAACAATAGACCATTAGAGCCCTAACAATAGACCATTAGAGCCCTAACAATAGATCATTAGAGCCCTAACAATAGAGCCCTAACATAAGATAATTAGAGCCCTAAAAATAGAGCCCTAACAATAGAGCCCTAATAGATCATTAGAGCCCTAACAATAGATCATTAGAGCCCTAACAATAGACCATTAGAGCCCTAACAATAGACCATTAGAGCCCTAACAATAGATCATTAGAGCCCTAACAATAGATCATTAGAGCCCTAACAATAGATCATTAGAGCCCTAACAATAGATCATTAGAGCCCTAACAATAGATCATTAGAGCCCTAACAATAGATCATTAGAGCCCTAACAATAGATCATTAGAGCCCTAACAATAGATCATTAGAGCCCTAACAATAGATCATTAGAGCCCTAACAATAGAACCCTAACAATAGATCAATAGAGCCCTAACAATAGAACCCTAACAATAGATCATTAGAGCCCTAACAATAGATCATTAGAGCCCTAACAATAGATCATAGAGCCCTAACAATAGATCATTAGAGCCCTAACAATAGATACCCTAACAATAGGTCATTAGAGACCTAA
>JBBPBX010048535.1:0-13301 GCA_038048925.1 Garcialebias charrua | reverse complement strand
CCTAACAATAGAACCCTAACAATAGATCAATAGAGCCCTAACAATAGAACCCTAACAATAGGTCATTAGAGACCTAACAATAGATCATTAGAGCCCTAACAATAGAGCCCTAAAAATAGATCATTAGAGCCCTAACAATAGAACCCTAACAATAGATCATTAGAGCCCTAACAATAGATCATTAGAGCCCTAACAATAGATCATTAGAGCCCTAACAATAGATCATTAGAGCCCTAACAATAGAGCCCTAACATAAGATCATTAGAGCCCTAACAATAGAGCCCTAACAATAGAGCCCTAACAATAGATCATTAGAGCCCCAACAATAGATCATTATAGCCCTAACAATAGACCATTAGAGCCCTAACAATAGACCATTAGAGCCCTAACAATAGATCATTAGAGCCCTAACAATAGATCATTAGAGCCCTAACAATAGATCATTAGAGCCCTAACAATAGAGCCCTAACATAAGATAATTAGAGCCCTAAAAATAGAGCCCTAACAATAGAGCCCTAACAATAGATCATTAGAGCCCTAACAATAGATCATTAGAGCCCTAACAATAGATCATTAGAGCCCTAACAATAGAGCCCTAACATAAGATAATTAGAGCCCTAAAAATAGAGCCCTAACAATAGAGCCCTAACAATAGATCATTAGAGCCCTAACAATAGATCATTAGAGCCCTAACAATAGGTCATTAGAGCCCTAACAATAGAGTCCTAAAAATAGGTCGTTAGAGCCATAACAATAGGTCGTTAGAGCCCTAACAATAGATCATTAGAGCCCTAACAATAGGTCATTAGAGCCCTAACAATAGAGTCCTAACAATAGATCATTAGAGCCCTAACAATAGGTTGTTAGAGCCCTAACAATAGGTCGTTAGAGCCCTAACAATAGGTCGTTAGAGCCCTAACAATAGGTCGTTAGAGCCCTAACAACTGGTAATTAGTGCTCTGATGGCCACTTGCTATTGAAAGGGTTCTGTGTGATACTTGCAATAACAGGTGCTTTTATTTGTATTTTCATCTGTACTCCAGTTGCACCAGAAGTGCCACAACTCCTGCTATAACGGAGGTGTTTACATGTGCCAATGATTGATTTGTAACCCAAAGACCTGCAAACATTACAAAACATTTGGTTGTGAGGTTTTTTTGTGGGTAACAGAATGTGTGAGGCCAGCAGGGTGGTGTGAGCGGTGCTTGTTTGTGAGTCTTACAGAGACGTTGAACGGGTTGATCTCAATGTCCGTGGTGCAGTTGATGGGCCCTTCAGTGTCGAAGCGGGTGATGTAGAGCAGAGAGCCGTTCTTGAAGCGGTATGGCCACGTAACCTTCAGAGATGCTTTACTGAATGTACTGGGCCCGTTGTTCAGGAGCTGAGGGTCAAACAACATTCCTGAGCAACAGCACAGAGTCTTTTCTACTACAGCAGGTTTATTTTACAGAAACTTTACTAATAAAAACCTGATTCATTTTGGGGTAAAATAATTTTAAGTAGTATTAGAAAAAAAACAACTCAGACTTTAGAAGTTTGTCTGCGTTTCTGAGTTTAAATATCTTCAAAATTATATTTCAGATTTGTCTTACAACCTTTGTAAATAATGTTATAATAATGTTATAATAAAAAGTATTTAATCATCTTTTGTGAAATATCAAGAAATAAAAAAACGCCGACAAGAACACTGGTACATTTTCATCTTTAAATCACTTCTTGGTCTGTTGCCTTCATACATCTCCTCCTACATGTCTCTGCGTGAGTGCAGCTACAGTGTGCGCTCTCAGGACATGATTAGACTAGAATAGAATATATATTTATTGGCATATTTGCACTAAGGTACAAAGTTTTACAATTGGCGCGCGCACCATCCGAAGAGGGAGGTACGCACGGAAGCCGCAGCAGTATAAAACCGCGCCACCAACAATCAGATATGGAAAAAGCATGCACGTAGGCAAGGGGGGTTCGGGGGGTTCGAACGAACCGCCCACTTTTAAAGGAGAAGTTGACAATGCTAAACTAATGTGCCTGGATAGCTCAATGGATAAAGCGTCTGCCTTCAGTCCCAAAGCTCGTGGGATCAAGTCCCGCATGGTACAACGTTTTTTTTTTTTTTTAATTCATTCCAAATTAAAAAAGCACAAGAAAACTATTTACAAAACAGCAAGGAATAAAACAATGCATTAAATGAAAGGAATCAGACGAAGAAAATAATCTTATCTGCCCCTTCTCAAACTATTTTTTTTTTCAAACACTCGATTCAAACAACTAATTTTACATTTGTCTTTTATTGGATAAAAAAAGTAGTTAATATGCCTGTGAAGAAAGAAGAATGTGTTAACCACAGGCTGTGGTTAACACATTCTTCTTTTTTTATCCAATAAAAGAGTGTTTGAAAAAAAAATAGTTTGAGAAGGGGCAGATAAGATTATTTTCTTCGTCTGATTCCTTTCATTTAATGCATTGTTTTATTTCTTGCCGTTTTGTAAATAGTTTTCTTGTGCTTTTTTAATCTGGAATGAATAAAAAAAAAAAAAAAACGTTGTACCATGCGGGACTTGAACTCATGAGCTTTGGGACCGAAGGCAAACGCTTTATCCATTGAGCTATCCAGGCACATTAGTATACATTGTCAACTTCTCCTTTAAAACGAACCGCCCCCCACAAAATTCTGGCTACGCCCATGAAAAGGAACATACAGTCGGATAATCTTGGTATTCAAAAAAGAATCTATCACATTTTGTCTTAGGACACTATGATAAGTCGAAAAAACTCTACCAGCTTCAGCACGGATAAAGACAAGACATGTTGCATTAGATGGCAAGCAGGGAGATAGTCCGTGAGTAATCATTTCAGATAAGCACAGTCTGTAGATGGCCTCAGCTCGGCTCCATCTGAATGCACACAGAGACCTCTGGGGGGAGGGGGGGCAGCGAGTTCTCAACAGCTTTCGACTCCAGGAGAAGTTTTCAGTCAGCCTCTTTCCAAGGTTGCTCAGAGTCCCGATTAGATAAGTTACTTTATTTATTTTCAGGCCAGGCTACAGTGTACTTTGACTGCAGCCTTGAAGTCCAGGTGCTGTCTGGGTCCAAATCGCCGAATCATGTGAGGTTCCGAGCTACAAATCCCCATCTGTGCCCTGATGGAGGCCGGACGGCTGTAAACGAGTCCCAAAACGCACCGCAGGTCCGCGGCTGTCCACCACTGCTCCCATCGTGCGGTTCAGCTCGTACAACAGCTGGGTCGTTGAGGTCATAGCCCGGATCAAAGAATCTTGTTGAGCAGGAAGTTTCGCCAGCGCGTTGATCGCCGCGGCAGCCTTCCTCAGCTTCCAGTAGCAGAAACCTCCGCAAATGCCAAAAAGCAGAGCAGCTGCCACCAATATTCCAATAATCCACAAATCTTCCACGTCTTCGACAGAAAGAACGGTCAGGCACATTAACTTCCAGTCGCCCCACGAGTCCATAATGTACCCCACCGCATGCGTGTCGAGGGGGCAAGCCGGCTCTCCTGGTCCGGTGCGCTTCGTGGAAAAAAATTTTATCAATAGAGGAAACAGCCCACGCAATTAAATCCATTTCAAATTGGTTCGAGTGAGCACTGAAGAGTTACAGACGAGACAAAAATGCAAAAGCAGGGAGGAGGGAAGCTTTAGGGAGGAGAGGAGCAAAAAGAGATGCGACCTGCTTTGCCAAGTGCCGGAAGTAGTACCTGCAGTGTTCCCTCAGTGAGGACTGAACTAGGCAAAAGGGCCTTCTCCTACTCCGCTCCTGTTTCCTGGAATATCTTACAAAAAGATCTGAAGCTCTCGACCTTGACCTCTCTAAATGGCTTAAATAATCTGTTGGACTCCTGGCAAGAACCAATGCAGTCATGTTCCTGTTTTTAGTTTTCTACATTTGTCTAATACAGTAATCTGTCTGTTTTTGCTACTTTTTTGCTATCTTATTTTAACTTGTTAAAAAAATCTGTATACCTCTTTTATGATTGTCTATTGTTGTCGTTGTTGTCCATTGTTATCATTCTTTGTTAAAATCAGGTCTCTCTTGTAAATGAGTCCTCGAGGCTCAATTGGATTAACCTGCCTAAATAAAGGTTGAATGAAAAAAACAAAATGTTAAACAATCATTTTGATTTTGAAACTTGTACTTAAATTATTTTTATCCTAAAATAAAATTTTCACAATCATTTTAGTATATTTTGTTTATATAAAACAAAAATTTACAAGTAAATTTTTTACAAAGTTAAGAAATTTCAGATGCAATTCTCTACAGAAACACAACAAATATACTACTTAAGCAAGAGTTGGCAAAAAATATATTTAAGTTTAAAAGTGTAGAAAATATAGTTATAAACTGAGTCAAATATCCATCCATCCATCCATCCATCCTCTTCTTTTGGCTTTTCCCTTTTCAGGGGTCGCCACAGCGAGTCATCCTCCTCCACCTCGCTCTGTCCTCTGCATCATCTGTCCTCACTCCAACTACCTTCATGTCACCCTGATGCATGCTCTATAATCCAGGTAGAAAATTCTAAAAAAGCTAAGTCTGGTCCTCTGGACATTCAAAAAACAAAACAAAACAAAAAATTGTAGAAACGTTTCGTCTGAAAGACTTCCTCAGTCTGAGCTGCTGTATTCAGCTCAGTCTTATAAATAGCACCCTCTCACAGTGGATCAACCAGTTGGCTGATGACAGCCTGAAACCAGCTGCTCACATGATCAAGGAGGACCATCAGCCTAACGATGGATCGTTAGCACCCTGATGGTTGTTTGCTATTCACAGAGGGCTGAGTGATACTAGCAATAACAGCATTGTAAGAGGGGGACAGTTGAACCCGGAGGCCTCCACCCCTGTTTAATGATGGACGGTTTCTTTTCACAAAGATGGCCTCCTTTACTCCTCTCTCAAACCATTGTTCCTCTCTATCAAGGATGTGAACATCTTCATCCCTGAAAGAGTGACCGCTGGCCTGGAGATGAGTGTAGACCACAGAGTCCTGACCTGATGATGTTGATCTTCTGTGCTGGGCCATCCTTTTGGCCAGTGGCTGTTTAGTTTCCCCGATGTAAGACTGATCACAGCCCTCCTGACACTGAACAGCATACACAATATTACTCTGTTTGTGCCGGGGGACTGGATCTTTGGGATGAACCAGTCTTTGTCGTAATGTATTTTGGGGTTTAAAAGCCACTGGGACGTTGTGTTTAGAAATAAACGTCTCAATTTCTCTGAAACTCCCGCAACATACGGAAAAACAAAACAGGCTCTAGAGAAATGTGGATATCCTAACTGGGCCTTCCTGAAAGCAGAGAAGAAACCCAAACAGGACTCCAGCCAACCATCAGGTGAAAAGAAGGAACCCAGACCCAGACCAGTGGTCGTTCCGTATGTTGCGAACAGAAGTGAATTGCAATAATCGAGCCTCGATGTTATGAAAGCATGGATTACTGTCTCAAGGTTCTTTATGGATAGTATGGGATTCAGCTTAGACAGCCGCCTCAACTGAAAAAAGCAGGATTTAACAACCATGTTTACATGACTGCTAAGTTTCAGGGAAGGGTCCATTATCACCCCCAGATTAGTGACCCTTTGTTTCTCTAGCGGGGCTAGAGAGAGAAGGTTAATGTTGTGGTTCGTGAATGAGCCATTGGGATGGAACAACATGACTTCAGACTTCTCATTGAAACTTAAGAAGTTTGAAGCCATACAATCATGAATGTCGGCCAGGCAGTCAAGAAGAGGTTGAATAGAGCGTGAGCCTCTGTGCCTCAGGGGGAAGTAAATTTGACAATCATCGGCGTAGAAATGAAAGGCTATGTTGTGTTTGCAGAAAATAGCACCTAGTGGCAGCAAGTATAACGAAAAGAGAAGGGGACTGAGGATGGACCCCTGCGGTACCCCCCACTGAAGCACTGTAGATGCTGAACTGAAATCGTTGATATTGACACAAAAGGTTCTGTCCAAGAGGTAGGACTCAAACCATTTGAGAGCTAACCCTGTGATGTCCACCCACTGCTCCAGCCTAGAAATGAGGATGTGGTCGATGGTGTCAAAAGCAGATGTAAGGTCCAATAAGACAAGCAGCACAGAATCACCTGCGTCTGATGATGAAATGATTAACAATGAACATACATTTTACCCATAATCCCTCACTGAGGCCATGTGACTGACAGTCAACCCCAATGAACCAATGAGGTAGTTTCATTGAGTCATGAGGACCCACCCCTCTAGAGAGACATGTATTGATGAGACTACCTGTAATAATAATAATAATGAATTTAATTTATAACGCACTTTTCATTAACAAAAATCTCAAAGTGCTACAAAGTGCAACAAAAATCAAAGATCAAATAAAAACAAGTGATAAAATCAAGTAAAATCAATGATAATATCAACTAAGATCAAAGATAAAATCATGTGGAGGCAGAGTAGGCCTGCTTAAAGACAGGTCTTTAAGCCTTGTTTAAAGTCAACCAGTGACTGTGGAGCTCTCAGGTAGTCAGGGAGGGAGTTCCATAGGCGGGGGGCAGCCACACAGAATACCCTGTCTACAATGGTCCTTGTATAAATAAAGGTTAAAAATATTTGACCAATAAAATTACTGAACAGGTCACAGTCGAATCAGTGAAATCGGAAGGGGAGGACAGAATGGGGAGGAGGGGGGAATCCGACTGAAAGTCTCACTTCAGATAGGATTTAGTTTTTATTTTACTGACAGCTGTGCATCTGCTGCGTTTGTGTGTGTTTTCACACCTCATAGACGTGCACTATCTGCGGCCCGATGTCGTCTCCAGTCACTGGAGGTTCTTTGGGTTTCCAGTTAGCGATGGGCAGTAGCACTTGACTGGGAGATGATGATCTGGGAAGGCAGCACAGAAATACTCAAAGTGATGTTGACGAGGATGATACTTCAAAAGCCCAACACATTTATTCATGACTCATTCAATCACAAGAGCAACATGACTGAAACGAGAAGGGTTTGATTGACTAAAGGTTTTTGAGGCTCAGGAACGTTATGAAGACAATACATACATGATAAATATCAACCTGAACATTTTAAATGATAATTTCTTGATCAGAAAAGATAAATGCTGCACTATCAAAACACTAAACAGTGAAGAATTCAAGGATTTATTAGAAAGATTTGAGTCAGGAGTTTTACCCTCTGATGGAGACTTTTGCAAGGACGTCCAGGTCAGTGACACTGGACACTCGAGGACTGGTGTTATCAAACTGGTTCGAGCTGAAACACAAACACATTTACTGTAACTCATTTTAATAATAATAATAAAAAAAAAAAACATTTTACAACAAATCAACCATCACCTGACCTAACTTTATTTAAATAATCCAAATGTAATACCATATGTTCATTCAGTGTGTTCACCTAATGTGAGGTGTGATGAAGAAATGACAGCTTTTATTATGTTTTGGTACTTTAGGCACAAGCAACTGCATTTCTTTATTAACCACATTGTTTTGTGTAAGTCTGAGGTTTTACTTGCCAAATAAAAATGTAATAAAACTTTGAACATGAAGTGATGTAAAGTACTTTCTAGATGAAAAAGACAATTTAGCTATTATTATTATTATTACTGTATTACCATGACAGCATCATTGGAAAAAGTCCCATGAAAAACCCTCCTGTTGTTGGATTAAGAGGGAAACTACATTAATTTGTTTTTAACTAGCTGTTTGTTAAATTAGGGCAGCAGGGTGGATCAGAGCTGCTGCCTCTCAGTAGGCGTGTTTCCATCAAGGTTTCTAGGTGCGCATTATGAAGCATCGCATCAGAAAAGCTAAATGGAAACGGCATAATTCGAGTTAACTTCCTCTAAGTCGCTCTAAAGTTTATACGCTCGCTTGAGGTAGTTTTTGGGGAGTCGATTCAGAGCTGAGTCGGCTAAACGACAGATGGAAACAGATTAGCCGACTCAGTTCTGCCGCAGCGAACATTCACGTCACGTGACTGATCAGCTGTTTCCGCTCCGGACAACATGTAACATCGCTAAAACTAGTTGGCATGACAGAATAAATACAACTTGCCCGATAGCAACACATACCTGAAATATTCTCTCCATTTTGCCGAGATGTCTGTTTTCAAACGCTACTTCCTGTTTACTGTGGAAGTGCGTAACGCTGACGTCTGACGTATGGCGCTGACGTGTGACGTAATGACGCTGACGTCTGACGTAGAGACGCTTTGCGTGGCATTGCAGATGCGCTTCAAGCCAGTTAATGGAAACACTTCTGATCCTCATAATTTTAATTTACATTTTAGCGAAATTTTCTAAAATTCGCTCAAAAATCGAATTTAAATTGGATGGAAACATAGCTAGTGAGCAGGCTGCCCCAGTTGAAATACTGGCCGGGTGGAGTCTGCATGTTCTCTCCATGCTGTGTGGGTTTACTCTGGGCACTCCTGTTTTCAATTCAATTCAGTTTATTTCTAAAGCGCCAAGTCACAACAGAATCATCTCAGGGCACTGAAAAGAAATATTAATATATAACAATAATAATTATTTATCTGAGGAACAGACGGCTTTGAATTTAACTCCATCACAGAACTCTCATCTTGAGCAAGCATGAAGGTGACAGTGGAAAGAAAAAACTCCCTCATGAGGAAGAAACATTTAGCAGAACCAGGCTCAGGACAAGAGGTCATCTGCTTCGACCAGCTGGGTTTGAGAGGAACAGATACACAATGGCAGGTCAAGAATCACATGTTAAGATAGAAATAGTATCAAATGAAAACTATTCAGTTTTAACAATTTATTTAAGGAAATGAGTTCAATTTGTCCTCTAGTAGTCTAAGCTTAAAACAGCATGATAAGACAATCCTAACTATAGGATTTATCAAAAAGAAAAGTTTTAAAACTGGACAATGTGTCAGCCTCATGGACAGAAACTGGAAGTTGGTTCCACAAGAGAGGAGCCTGAGAACTGAAAGATCTTCATCCCATTCTTGTTTTGTAAACTCTAGGAACCACAGGTAAACCTGCAGTCTGAGAGTGAAGTGTTCTGTTAGGAAAATATGGAAGAATAATATCTCAAATATAAGATGGAGCTAGGTTGTTGAGAGCTTTGTAGATTAGAAGTAGGATTTTGAATTCTATTCTGGATTTGACAGGGAGCCAGTGGAGAGAAGCTAAAACTGGAGATATGATCTCTCTACTAACTCCAGTTAAGACTCTGGCAGAAACATTTTGGATCAACTGAAGATTTTTTAAAGAAATATTTGGACACCCAGATATTTCTTAATTGGTTTCCTCCCACAGATCAAAAACGTAAGTGAGAATGTTTTGTTTGTCTCGTTTGTCTCCATGTGTTCTGGTGATGGACTGGAGACCTGTCCAGGTGTCCCCCGCCTCTTGCACAGTGATAGCAGGACATGGGCACAGACCAGTGACCCCCGCGACTGGAAAAGGAAGAAGCGGGTAAAGATGATGGATGTTTGTTGCCCCACTCCCTTTAGGAAGGAGGTTAAGGAGCATTAAGTGTAGAACCACTAGACTGAGGAACAGCTTCTACCCTGAGGCTGTTAGACTCATGAATAAATAACCAGAATAATCACTGTGAAAAATCACATCATGTTGCTGCTGATCTGTTTCATGTTGCTGCTGATCTGTTTCATGTTGCTGCTGATCTGTTTCATGTTGCTGCTGATCTGTTTCATGTTGCTGCTGATCTGTTTCATGTTGCTGCTGATCTGTTTCATGTTGCTGCTGATCTGTTTCATGTTGCTGCTGATCTGTTTCATGTTGCTGCTGATCTGTTTCATGTTGCTGCTGATCTGTTTCATGTTGCTGCTGATCTGTTTCATGTTGCTGCTGATCTGTTTCATGTTGCTGCTGATCTGTTTCATGTTGCTGCTGATCTGTTTCATGTTGCTGCTGATCTGTTTCATGTTGCTGCTGATCTGTTTCATGTTGCTGCTGATCTGTTTCATGTTGCTGCTGATCTGTTTCATGTTGCTGCTGATCTGTTTCATGTTGCTGCTGATCTGTTTCATGTTGCTGCTGATCTGTTTCATGTTGCTGCTGATCTGTTTCATGTTGCTGCTGATCTGTTTCATGTTGCTGCTGATCTGTTTCATGTTGCTGCTGATCTGTTTCATGTTGCTGCTGATCTGTTTCATGTTGCTGCTGATCTGTTTCATGTTGCTGCTGATCTGTTTCATGTTGCTGCTGATCTGTTTCATGTTGCTGCTGATCTGTTTCATGTTGCTGCTGATCTGTTTCATGTTGCTGCTGATCTGTTTCATGTTGCTGCTGATCTGTTTCATGTTGCTGCTGATCTGTTTCATGTTGCTGCTGATCTGTTTCATGTTGCTGCTGATCTGTTTCATGTTGCTGCTGATCTGTTTCATGTTGCTGCTGATCTGTTTCATGTTGCTGCTGATCTGTTTCATGTTGCTGCTGATCTGTTTCATGTTGCTGCTGATCTGTTTCATGTTGCTGCTGATCTGTTTCATGTTGCTGCTGATCTGTTTCATGTTGCTGCTGATCTGTTTCATGTTGCTGCTGATCTGTTTCATGTTGCTGCTGATCTGTTTCATGTTGCTGCTGATCTGTTTCATGTTGCTGCTGATCTGTTTCATGTTGCTGCTGATCTGTTTCATGTTGCTGCTGATCTGTTTCATGTTGCTGCTGATCTGTTTCATGTTGCTGCTGATCTGTTTCATGTTGCTGCTGATCTGTTTCATGTTGCTGCTGATCTGTTTCATGTTGCTGCTGATCTGTTTCATGTTGCTGCTGATCTGTTTCATGTTGCTGCTGATCTGTTTCATGTTGCTGCTGATCTGTTTCATGTTGCTGCTGATCTGTTTCATGTTGCTGCTGATCTGTTTCATGTTGCTGCTGATCTGTTTCATGTTGCTGCTGATCTGTTTCATGTTGCTGCTGATCTGTTTCATGTTGCTGCTGATCTGTTTCATGTTGCTGCTGATCTGTTTCATGTTGCTGCTGATCTGTTTCATGTTGCTGCTGATCTGTTTCATGTTGCTGCTGATCTGTTTCATGTTGCTGCTGATCTGTTTCATGTTGCTGCTGATCTGTTTCATGTTGCTGCTGATCTGTTTCATGTTGCTGCTGATCTGTTTCATGTTGCTGCTGATCTGTTTCATGTTGCTGCTGATCTGTTTCATGTTGCTGCTGATCTGTTTCATGTTGCTGCTGATCTGTTTCATGTTGCTGCTGATCTGTTTCATGTTGCTGCTGATCTGTTTCATGTTGCTGCTGATCTGTTTCATGTTGCTGTTGATCTGTTTCATGTTGCTGCTGATCTGTTTCATGTTGCTGCTGATCTGTTTCATGTTGCTGCTGATCTGTTTCATGTTGCTGCTGATCTGTTTCATGTTGCTGCTGATCTGTTTCATGTTGCTGCTGATCTGTTTCATGTTGCTGCTGATCTGTTTCATGTTGCTGCTGATCTGTTTCATGTTGCTGCTGATCTGTTTCATGTTGCTGCTGATCTGTTTCATGTTGCTGCTGATCTGTTTCATGTTGCTGCTGATCTGTTTCATGTTGCTGCTGATCTGTTTCATGTTGCTGCTGATCTGTTTCATGTTGCTGCTGATCTGTTTCATGTTGCTGCTGATCTGTTTCATGTTGCTGCTGATCTGTTTCATGTTGCTGCTGATCTGTTTCATGTTGCTGCTGATCTGTTTCATGTTGCTGCTGATCTGTTTCATGTTGCTGCTGATCTGTTTCATGTTGCTGCTGATCTGTTTCATGTTGCTGCTGATCTGTTTCATGTTGCTGCTGATCTGTTTCATGTTGCTGCTGATCTGTTTCATGTTGCTGCTGATCTGTTTCATGTTGCTGCTGATCTGTTTCATGTTGCTGCTGATCTGTTTCATGTTGCTGCTGATCTGTTTCATGTTGCTGCTGATCTGTTTCATGTTGCTGCTGATCTGTTTCATGTTGCTGCTGATCTGTTTCATGTTGCTGCTGATCTGTTTCATGTTGCTGCTGATCTGTTTCATGTTGCTGCTGATCTGTTTCATGTTGCTGCTGATCTGTTTCATGTTGCTGCTGATCTGTTTCATGTTGCTGCTGATCTGTTTCATGTTGCTGCTGATCTGTTTCATGTTGCTGCTGATCTGTTTCATGTTGCTGCTGATCTGTTTCATGTTGCTGCTGATCTGTTTCATGTTGCTGCTGATCTGTTTCATGTTGCTGCTGATCTGTTTCATGTTGCTGCTGATCTGTTTCATGTTGCTGCTGATCTGTTTCATGTTGCTGCTGATCTGTTTCATGTTGCTGCTGATCTGTTTCATGTTGCTGCTGATCTGTTTCATGTTGCTGCTGATCTGTTTCATGTTGCTGCTGATCTGTTTCATGTTGCTGCTGATCTGTTTCATGTTGCTGCTGATCTGTTTCATGTTGCTGCTGATCTGTTTCATGTTGCTGCTGATCTGTTTCATGTTGCTGCTGATCTGTTTCATGTTGCTGCTGATCTGTTTCATGTTGCTGCTGATCTGTTTCATGTTGCTGCTGATCTGTTTCATGTTGCTGCTGATCTGTTTCATGTTGCTGCTGATCTGTTTCATGTTGCTGCTGATCTGTTTCATGTTGCTGCTGATCTGTTTCATGTTGCTGCTGATCTGTTTCATGTTGCTGCTGATCTGTTTCATGTTGCTGCTGATCTGTTTCATGTTGCTGCTGATCTGTTTCATGTTGCTGCTGATCTGTTTCATGTTGCTGCTGATCTGTTTCATGTTGCTGCTGATCTGTTTCATGTTGCTGCTGATCTGTTTCATGTTGCTGCTGATCTGTTTCATGTTGCTGCTGATCTGTTTCATGTTGCTGCTGATCTGTTTCATGTTGCTGCTGATCTGTTTCATGTTGCTGCTGATCTGTTTCATGTTGCTGCTGATCTGTTTCATGTTGCTGCTGATCTGTTTCATGTTGCTGCTGATCTGTTTCATGTTGCTGCTGATCTGTTTCATGTTGCTGCTGATCTGTTTCATGTTGCTGCTGATCTGTTTCATGTTGCTGCTGATCTGTTTCATGTTGCTGCTGATCTGTTTCATGTTGCTGCTGATCTGTTTCATGTTGCTGCTGATCTGTTTCATGTTGCTGCTGATCTGTTTCATGTTGCTGCTGATCTGTTTCATGTTGCTGCTGATCTGTTTCATGTTGCTGCTGATCTGTTTCATGTTGCTGCTGATCTGTTTCATGTTGCTGCTGATCTGTTTCATGTTGCTGCTGATCTGTTTCATGTTGCTGCTGATCTGTTTCATGTTGCTGCTGATCTGTTTCATGTTGCTGCTGATCTGTTTCATGTTGCTGCTGA
>JBBPBX010048534.1:0-13500 GCA_038048925.1 Garcialebias charrua | reverse complement strand
ATATATATATGACCATATCTGACCATATCTCCATCTTCCTGGCCCCTGTTTAGTGTTTACCTCCCCCCGCTGAGACGCTCTATAGCCCTTTCATAAGTCAAATCCGCGCAATTGCCGAACAGACCAGTCCGGCTTTAATCCTCCCCGGGTCATTCATAAGACCACAGTTGAAGGCGGGCAGGTCCCGCTCACATAAATGTGTTCATAAATGAACCCGTAGCGCGGATCCAAAAGAGGCGTGGAGCAGAACTCAGCTGAGCTGAACTGGACCGCGACGTATTTATTGTGGGACAGACGTCAGACGTTTACAAGTTGTCGTTTCGTGTCATTTTTAATATTTCCTTGTAATAAATCTACAGCTGATGTCTCCCTCCAGCGCGCGCACACACAGCTCCTCCGCTGCTCAGAGAGAGAGAGAGAGAGAGAGAGAGAGAGAGAGAGAGAGAGAGAGAGGGGGAAAAAAAGAGCGAAACTAACTTTTACAAGTTGCTGTTTCGTGTCATTTTTAATATTCCCTTGTTAATAAATCTGCTTGTTGATTAATCCTGCGGTCGCTCACTGATATCATATTCTGAGCGCGGATCCGCGGGTTGCATTCACAAGTGGGTCTGCCCGGCTCGGGTCCGGATCTGATACTACCTCTGCTCGCGGATCAGGGGCGCATCAGAGGCAAGTAAAATTTACTCGCCTATCCGCTTTTGTGTTTTTTCTGAATGCTTGTTGGAGGACTGAACACGCATCAGGCCCGGACTGAGCCGTCTTATGAAAGGGGCTCGCTCCCCTGTCGGGGACTCCCGGGGCTCCGGGCTTGGGGGCCGCTGTGTATCTGTGGCTCCGGTCCTCCCTGTGTTACCATCATGTCCTGTGGGGGTGGATCTGTGGGTCCCCACATCCACTATTGAACATTCTTATGGAGAAATCTTATAGTGACAAGCATGCTCACACAGGTGTTTAGATTCAGGTATTTATCAGATACACACTCAGTTGGGTTGTGGTGGCGACTAAATACATCTTGTATCACCATGTACAGTACCATATAAAATACTTTCTAATGATGTTATAAGTATTTCATTTGTTGTTTTTATTTATTTTATTTATTAATTTCAGATTTAAAACACACAAAAACAATTTACAAGTACTGTATCATTATTGGGGGCTGCCATTGCATGTAAATGCATGGAAGCCACCCCCCATTGCATGTAAATGCATGGAAGCCACCTATGGTTCTCCTGCTCAAACGTGTGTCTACATTGTCGTCGAGCGTTAACGCGGCCCGAACCACAATGTCTACCCCCACAAAAGTTATATCAAAACGACTGGCTCGGCCCCCTGATGTGTGCTATTACTTTTATTGGCATTTCGAGTTACCATGGCAACGTAATTTGCGAACAAAGACGTAATGAATCTCCAAATCCAGGAACTAGTTGGTTACTGCCCACTTATTATTCTACACCAGAAAAAGTTATCTTTTTCAACTTTAATACGGACCGAACCACAAAGTGAACCCCCACAAAAGTTATATCAAAACGACCGGCCCGACTCAGAGATGTGTGCTATTACTTTTATAAGCAATCGGAGTTACCATGGCGATGTATTTTGCTTGCCATATTCCTAACAAAGTTGCCATATTTCCCCATTGAAAATGAATGGGAGAACACTCCTCACACAAACTGCTGCTGTCAAGTCACATGATTTAGAATCTGATGAAAACATACTCACTGTTGGTACTGTTTGAAACTCATAGAAAGTATTTATCAGATGTATCTCTAGAACTGATTAACATTTGGAGCCATTTTGATTCAAGATGTCCGGCAACAGCCTGGCAGCCCCCGTCAAAGTTTCTCCAGGAACTTTCTAGTTGGGGGCTGCCATTGCATGTAAATGCATGGAAGCCACCTATTGTTATTGTGCTCGAACGTGTGTCTACATTGTCGTCGAACGTTAATGCGGCCCGAACCACAATGTCTACCAAAAAGTTATATCAAAACGACGGGCTCGGCCCCCTGATGTGTGCTATTACTTTTATTGGCATTTCGAGTTACCGTGGCAACGTAATTTGCGAACAAAGACGTAATGAATCTCCAAATCCAGGAACTAGTTGGTTACTGCCCACTTATTATTCTACACCAGAAAAAGTTATCTTTTTCAACTTTAATACGGACCGAACCACAAAGTGAACCCCCACAAAAGTTATATCAAAACGACCGGCCCGACTCAGAGATGTGTGCTATTACTTTTATAAGCAATCGGAGTTACCATGGCGATGTATTTTGCTAACAAAGTTGCCATATTTCCCCATTGAAAATGAATGGGAGAACACTCCTCACACAAACTGCTGCTGTCAAGTCACATGATTTAGAATCTGATGAAAACATACTCACTGTTGGTACTGTTTGAAACTCATAGAAAGTATTTATCAGATGTATCTCTAGAACTGATTAACATTTGGAGCCATTTTGATTCAAGATGTCTGGCAACAGTGGCAGCCCCCGTCGGAACTTTCTAGTGTTGTTTTGTTGTTGTGGTTTCTCAGTTTTGTCTTTTTTCTCTCCGCAGGTCTAGATGCAGACTTCAAAGATGTTGATTTGTGTTCTCTTCATACTTCTCTCTCATCTACTCCTATTGCCTTCTTTCTCTTTTACCCCTTCTCTCACTTTTCTAGCTTTGTTTTCTTCTTTGCCTTTTCATCCCCGTGTCCATTACATCTTAAACAAACCCAAAGCAAATTCTAATAAAGTTGTATTTATATATCAAGTGGAGCATTGAGGCAGCCATAATGCTCTGCTTGTGAAAGTGAATCTGTTGGGTATCATCTAGACACTCAGACAATAATTATGAGTGCCACAATGCCAAACAGGACAAGGGGGGAAATAAATAAATAAATAAATACCATGATCCCCCAAACCCTGATGAACAAACTTCTCACACTAGGACTAAGCCCCTCCTTTTGCAACGGGGTAGTAGATTTCTTAACAAACAGATCTCCGTCAAAGAGGATCCACAACTTCTCATCCTCCACTATAACTCTCAGCACTGGCTCCCCTCTGGGCTGTGTGCTGAGCCCCCTCCTGTTCACTCTGCTCACGTATGACTGTGCACCTACCCATCCAGGCTGTCATATTGTAAAGTTTGCAGACTATATAGCGGTAGTGGGATACATCACAAACAACAATGAGTCCAGCAAAGGCAGGAGGTGGAACACCTGGGGAGCTGGTGCAAGGTGAATAACCTTCACATCAATGTGAAGAAGACAAATGGCTGTGGACTTCAGACAAAACAAGCACACCTACACCCCATCCACCCTGAACATAGGGTCTGCAGTGGAAGTGGTCTCCAGCTACAAGTACTTGGGTGTGCACCTGAATGACAACCTCAACTGGAGTAACAACACCACCAGCCTGATCAAGAAAGCTCATCAGAGACTACTTCCTCAGGTAACTGAGACGAGCTGGTCTGGGAAGCTCAGTCCTCACCTCCTTCTACAGGTGTGCAGTGGAGAGCATCCTGTGCTCCAGCATCAATGTGTGGCATGGAGGCTGCACAGCTGCAGAAAGAAAAGCTTTGCAGAGAGTGGTGAAGGCTGCACAGAAGACTGTTGGAGTCAGCCTCCCCACCATCACAGACATCTACACCTGCAGATGTAGGAAGAGGACCACCTGCATCATGAAGAACCCCACTCACCCATCACACAGACTTTTTGCCCCGCTCTCCTCAAGTAGAAGGTTAGGGAACATTAAGTGTTGAACAACTAGACTGAGGACCAGCTTCTACCCTGAAGCTACTAGACTCATGAATCTCTAACCAGGATAATAACAGTGAAACATTATATAATGAGAAGAAAGTTCATGCTCAATAATCCAGGTAACAAATTACATAATGAGGCTGATTATTTCATGATGCTGTTCTGATTCGTACACATCTGCTCTCACAGACTTATGTTCGTGCTGCTGTTCAGCGTGTTGTTTTTCTACTACTAGTACATAGCATATTTTTAGTTTAGCATTTTTCTTAGTTCATACCTTAGACCTTATTACTGTTTTTCTTTTACATTCTATATTTTTGTTGGATGTAGCTGGGACCTTGTGTACACAATGTCTTTCTACCGCATGTATGTGGTGCATAATGTTTTTGCTACTTTTTCATTTCTTTTGTTTACTGTTTAATGTATTTGTATCATTGATGTTCATCATTCTTTAGTTTGTAGCAGGTCACTTTTGTAAATGAGCCCTCGAGGCTCAATAAGATTTACCTGACTAAATAAAGGTTGAATGAATATATGGCAAATAAGGAAACTTTGACTTTGATATATCTATATCTATCTATCTATCTATCTATCTATCTATCTATCTATCTATCTATCTATCTATCTATCTATCTATCTATCTATCTATCTATCTATCTATCTATCTATCTATATATCCATCTACTGTATCTATATACAGTACACACACACACACACACACACACACACTATATATATATATATATATATATATATATATATATATATATATATATATATATATATATATATATATATATATATATATATATATGTACATACACAGATTTGTCCCTGTCTAACTAATCAGACCTCTGACTAATTAAATTGAAACACAGGTGTGTTTATACCACAGGTGTGTTTGTGCAGGAAGCTGCTTTAAAAACACAGGAAAAGAGAACTGCAAGATTCAGGTAGCGTGGATGGTGGCATACTCTGGTTTGTGAGCGGTCCACGATGGCTTGTAGTAGTGGGGGTCAGGGTTTGGCTTCGGGTAAGCGGTGCCTTGAGGTTGCTGGTGACGGTGTTGACGGTAGGAAGAAGTTGCTGTTGGAGAAGTGTAAAGTTGTGTTGCGGTTTGCGGCGGGACAGGGTTTGCTTGGGGTGAGCCCTGTAGCTTTTTCGAAGGGTCTGAAACGCGCTGTGGGCGACGTAGAAGTGGCTAAGGTGTTGTGGGATGGCAATCTCCTGCTCGTTTGTCGCCATGCTGAGCAGAGGGACAAGGCTTTGGGTTTGGAGACTGTGTGTGGTAAAGCGGTGGTGGATAGCAAGGTTGTGGGTGAAGTGAGAGGTTCCCGGGGTGTGATTTCCGGGATTCCTGTTAAAGATGACTTGGAGGTCTTGAGGGCGAACATTAGGGGTGGGGAGGTTGAGTCCTTGAGACGTTTACCGGCTTATCGGGAGGGAGTGAAAGTGGATAGTACGTCTGTCTTGTTGTGTTTCCGGGATGGTGTTTTGCCGGATAAAGTTATGGTTGGATATTTGTGTTTTCGTGTTAAGGCTTATGTTCCTCCGCCTCTTCGGTGCTTTAAGTGCCAGAGATTTGGGCATATTGCTGCTGTTTGTCGGAGTAAGCGTCGTTGTAGTAAGTGTGGGGGGGATCATGATTATGATGATTGTGGTGTGACTCAGCTGTCGTGTTGTAATTGTGGTGGTAGTCATTCTGCTGCTTATGCTGGTTGTGTGGATCGAAAGGCCGCTGCTGAAATTCAGAGAGTTAAGACTGTTGGGAATCTTTCGTACGCAGAGGCAGTTCGTGTGGTCAAGCGCGATGTTTCTTCACCGTCTGTTGTTGTTGAACCGTGTGTCCCTGACCGTGGTCAGGGTACTGTTACGATCGAACGGTTGATTCCGTTCGTTGCTTTCGTTGTTAACTGTTCTGCGCAGGCTTCGACTAAGACTGAGACCATCAAAATTATTGTACAGGCTGCTTCGAGGTTCTTTGGTGCGACTGAGTTGTCTTGGGAGAGTGTTCGTGATGAGTTGAGTCGGGGTGAGGGTGCGTCTGGGTGTGAGGTGTCTCTGCCCATGTCTTCGCTGTGACCAGGTGTTCCTGGTTGCTTTGTTTTGTTTGTTTTTTGCTAGTTTCTGTTTCGGCACTTTAGGGTACTTTGTGTGGGTTTTGGGTTGTTGGTGGTTGTGGTGTTCTGGGTCGCCTGTGTGTTTTGTGTTGTGTTCTGCACCGTCTGGTCCGTACTCCATTCCGGTAGGTGGCGGTAATGCACCTAATCGTTGTTTGCCAACCGCCATTAAAAACCTAAAAGAAGAAGAAGAAGAAGAAGAACTGCAAGATTCATTAGAACTGTTTCATCCGTTTTCTGCAGAACTCTTGTTTCAGTCTGGTAAGTTTTATGAGCCAGTTTTCTACTTTAGTGAACATTTTTTAAACATGTTTTCTTAACACTAATTTTCTGCAGGTTTGTTCCAACATGAAAGTTGTCCTCTTTGTGATTGCTTTCTCAGCAGCATTGACTGGTAAGTGCTTCTAGTTTATCACAATTAAACTGTTTGATTACCTGCAGCTTTTGCTTTATCTAATTGAGATTATGACTTGTCACGGAAACTATCTAAAGATTTATGACAAAGACTTTATTGGATAAATCATTTGGAATCTTGTATTTAAATCTTGATAGATTCTAATCTTGATTGATAGATTCTAATCTTGATTGATAGATTCTAAGAGTCAGAGTCAGAGTCAGAGTCAGAGAGAATTTATTGTCATTTGCACCGCATGTAGTACATGTGTTGAAAACGAGATTATGTACACAGGGTCCCAGTTACATCCAACAACAAATGCAAGAGAAAAACAATAATAACATCTAGGATTAACTAAGAGAGACATCAGCTAGTAATACACTAAGCCCTAATGTAGTAGAAAAACATCATTATAAACAGCAGCACGAACATGAGCAGATGGTCACAGATGAACGCAGCAACAAGAAACAGATCAGTATCAGTATGATGTGACATTTTGCAGTGTTTATTCTTATTATTTATTTATTCATGAGTCTGACAGCCTCAGGGTAGAAGCTGTTCCTCAGTCTAGTGGTTCTACATTTGATGCTCCTCAACCTCCGTCCCGAGGGGAGTGGTGCAAAGAGTGAGTGTGCTGGGTGAGTGAGGTCTTTCATGATGCAGGTGGCTCTTTTTCTGCATCTGGAGGTGTAAATGTCTGTGATGGTGGGGAGACTGACTCCCACAGACTTCTGTGCAGCCTTCACCACTCTCTGTAGAGCTTTTCTCTCTGCAACTGTGCAGCCTCCATGCCACACGTTGATAAGCTAAGCTAAGCTATCTTTAAAACTCTTCACATGTTCTCATCGGAGACTATTGTTTTTTCCCTTCAGTGAGTCTAGCCCTTAAAAGTCTAGTCTTCCCCAGTGAGACGGCAACCAGTTATGTGGAGGTGATCCCTCAAACCCCTCAGCATGAAGGCGTTCACATTGTGCATGCTTGTGGCCACGGAGCTCGGTGGAGACCGAGAAGTCATCCTGTTTGCTTATCGCACTCAGGACACTGATGAACTGAATGTGTGGCGTGAACATGATGGCAGGTAAATGCAAGAATATGTCACCATCAATGCCTCTTCATACCTAAATGTGCTTTTGTAGGAAACTCTGTACAAAGAAAATATGTAGATCGGTTTTGTGGGTGTATGAGCTATGTGACCTTTGCACCATTTCAGTTTGTGTGCAGAATTTGACTGACCTGCCCAGATCAACAAACTGTCTACATCCACAAAGTTTCAGCTGTGGCCCTACAGAGCCCAGCCTTCTGTGCATTTGCAGGAAGTCCCCTTTTTCAATAGTCTAAATTGGGTTTCTGTTAATGGCACTTTCATCAGCCATGGTTTTAAAGAAACTAGTAAAAGTTAGACCAGTTGTCCAAGTGGGCACAGGACTAAAACACCTCTGAGATGGGACTGAGAGGCTAGCTGTTTTCTCAAACTTGTAACAATTTCAACTGAACAAATGTGAATTTAGCATCAACCACTAAATTTACATCTACCCTCAGCTGATGATCACTGCCTGTTCAGCTATTGACTGTGCATTTTGTCCACCTTAGCAACCACCCACAATTCTCTGGAGTTGTGTTTGGTAATAAAGACGAGCTGATTTGGACCAATTTAGATTAATGCCTGGACATTTCACATGTATTCCTTCCAGACAAAACTGCATCTTGACAGATTTTGAGAAGCTGTTAAACTTGTGTCTACACTGCAGAACTCTGAAACTCCCATGGGGAAGTTCAAACCTGCTGTGAACATCACATGACCTTCTGACTCCTTAAGAAATGTTGGACAACTAATTCCAGCTTGGCTGATTGAGATGTACTGTACAGTATTCAGCAGGCTAGATTTTAGTCTGCCTATGAAATGGACAAACTAATATATCTTCTCACCAACAGTCTGTCCTTCTACTTGAGGGGAAATGGAGTGATCTTCAACGTCCCTCAGCTCAGTGCCATGCAAACCCACCTGTGTGTCACCTGGGACTCCAGTTCAGGTGCAGGAGCCCTCTTCTTGAACGGCAAGAGAAGTTTGACCAAAATCCACAAGTCTCAAGCCATCCGCCCAGGAGGCAGGATTGTGCTGGGTCAGGATCCTGATTCCCTCCTGGGTGGCTTTGACATCAACCAGTGTTTTGTTGGGGAGATCTCCACTGTGAACATGTGGGACTCAGTTCTGTCAAACGGCGACATCCAGGACATGTTCTCTGGGAGCAAGACCCAGAGTGGAAACGTAATTGACTGGGAATCGGCAGAGCTTAAAGTGAAGGGGAAGGTGGATGTCATAAACTACGAGCTTTAGTTGAACTGATAAAACAAGCTGTAACCTGTTCAGTTTCATACTGTCTAATAAAACTTGCGTAAACTGCAATTTCTTTAATTTGTGTTCATGTCAATTTCTAGTTTCAAAAGATTGCAAGTAACATTCTCTTTAACCACTGGGTGGATTTTAACTTGACTCAAATTGTCTCCAACTCACATTTGTGAAGGAAACTCCGTCCAAGCTTGCAACAGCAAAGTAACCTTTGAGACCGCTTAAATGTGTAACTCGGCCAGTTTAACTCAGCCAGTTGATACCTCAAAGTCCTCCCAACACACTTAGATGAAATATCGTTTGTCAAATGTTTGTTCTAAAATTACACTTTAATAATGAATTCAATTTATAACGCACTTTTCATTAGTGAAAATCTCAATGCTACACACATTGAATGCTACACACATTCATACACCGGTAGCGGCATACTACCATGCAAGGTGCTTTCCAGTCCTACCGGGAGCAACGGGGTTAAGTGTCTTGCCCAAGGGCACAACGACACATGGTGTGGGGAACCGGGATTTGAACCGCCAACCTTCCGATCGGGGGACGACTGCCATTACCACTACGCCACGGCCGCCTGTGACTTTCTTCAAAGGTGGTAAATATACCACATTTGTCATGTGGATAATTGAGTAAGCATCGTTAATATGCAGTGTCTGAAAGCTTTCCAAGAGAACCAGAAGGCAAAGGTCTTTACGACAAGAGTTTTTCATTTCATTTATATAGCACTTTACACAACCACGGTGGTGACTGTAAAGTGCTTAACAAAAAACAGTGCAGTACTTAAGACATATTAAAAATCAAAAGTGCAACATAAAAGCAAAAATAAAACCAGAAATAAAACCAGAAATGTCACCACATATTTAATTACTAAAAGCCAGTTTAAAGTCTTAAGCTTTGATTTAAAAGGGCCAAGTTCAGTAATCTGGCGTAGCTCAAGTGGGAGTGTATTCCAGAGTCGAGGTGCGGCCGCAGAAAAGGCACGGTCACCCCAACGTTTATATTTTGTCCGTGGAACAGAGAGCAAGAGTTGGCTATCTGACCTCAGAGACCTGGAGCGGGCGGGGAAACTTAACAACTCCGTTATATAAGTAGGAGCGAGGCCATTCAGAGCTTTAAAAACAAATAATAAAAGTTTAAAATCTATCCTAAAACGGACAGGAAGCCAATGTAGTGAGAATAAAACAGGTGTGATGTGGTCCCATCTAGGAGTGTTGGTTAAAAGGCGAGCTGCTGCATTCTGAACAAGCTGGAGGCGGCTCAGTGTTGACTGAGGCACACCAACATACAGAGCGTTACAATAATCGAGCCTAGAACTGATAAAAGCATGAACAGCCTTCTCCAAGTCACAACGGTTTAAAAAGGGTTTGACCTTTTTTAAAAGACGTAAATAAAAAAAATCCAGACCGGACAACAGAGGCGATGTGTTTGTCAAAAGTTTTTGGATTTAAACAAAATTTGGAAAATCTGAAATTTGTGCATAACTCTAGATTGTAAAGGTATCCCCTGATCCTTGCAAAAGACTTTTCATAGTATGTAGGTCTGTTATTCCTGATGCATCCTAAAGCCTGGAATACACTTGAGCGTACATGAAGTACGCGCGCATTTTGTGCGCATGCTTTCGCTGCTATAGCTCGGCTTTTATCAGCTTTCAAACGCTCACGTGCTCGCTCCAGATCCTTGTTGTAATATGAGCAGCTGCTCGCGGAGGGGACTCAACTGAGCTCGCTGATTGGTCACTTGCTGACACGCCTACTGAAATGATTGACAGCTTTCAGTCAGCTCATGAGCAGCTCGCTGAAGAAAGCTGCGGTGTTCTGATGCGGTGTTTCTACTATATATGTTATAAAAAGTTATCTCAGAAATAAAAATAATAACAGGGAGCGCTTTTCCTGCAGCACACAGTCCACCAGGGAATATTTAAAACATCGCGCACCCAGGTAGGACCTGAATTCATTCATTTCAGTCATCGAGTGAACGGAGGAAGAAGCGGTTACTTGACTTTAGGCAAAAAAACAAAAGAAAAGGCCCGATCAGCGATAAAGAAGGGGAATTTATTTCATTTGTGTAACATACAAAACAGTCCGGCGCCGGGGAAGTTTATGGTCAGACACCGCGCAAGCGTCCGCGGTCGTAAAAAAAAAGCTTTGCGCGTACATGCCCTGAAGGGCTACGCGGGGCTACGCTTTTGCCTTGACGTACATACGTGGCGTATAGGCGTATTGCTTGTACGCTCAGGTATATTTCAGGCTTAATTCTTATGCTAAAAGTTGTTGAACAGTCATTAAAGGTTTTCCGCTCTAAAGCCCCCAGTACTGTATACCTCTGCGTACGGACGTACGCAGAGGTAAAAGCGTACCCTTGCAGGGCATGTACGTGCAAAGCTCAAGTTTTAAGACTGCGTACGCAAACGCGGTGTCGATAAACTGCCCGGCGCGTATGCGACACGAATGTATTAAATTCCCCCTTCATTCTTGATCTGGCTTCTTTTTTTTGGGGGGGGGCCAAAAGGCAAGTGATCGCTTCCTTCTCCGACGCCATAACTGAAATGATGAGAAATGAACAAATTTGTCACGAGCAAATTAAATTTGGGTCCAGCGTGGCTGCGGGAAGTTCTGGAGATTTCCTGGTGGCTGGTCTGTGTGGGTTGCAGGACCAGCACTCCGTTTAAAAAAACAACAACTTTTTAACGTATAAACAGAACACCGCTGCGGCTGGAGCTGCCAGTTCTCACCTTTTTTTGCCCCCCACCGACCTGTCAATCAATTCAGTAGGCGTGTCAGCAAATGACCAATCAGCGACCTCAATTTGTCCCATAGCTACAGAAAGAAAAGCCCTCCTTGTCTGGAGCTGCACTGCATCTGCTCAAATGACGTCAAGAATTTGGTGCGAAAACGCGAGAATGTACGCGAGAACATATGCTGGGGTATAGGGCTGAACTCTCTGCGTACAGTAAGCGCGTTATGACGTACGCAGAGGTATACTGAGGGCAGCGCTTTAGTCTGCTTTCGACATCAGTCACATTTGTTCCATCTCAAACTTGTGCTAAATGCTGATAAAACCAAATGGAGGTTGGTCCTTGCATTTTTTGAGGTTTTTAAATAACTTAACTTTTATTCACTCAGGCTTTTATGTCATGATTATATTGTATTCTTTATTGATTTATATTTGTAGTTTTTATGCTTGTTTTATTCTTTGTATACTTTTAGCGTTGATTTTTATTGCGCTTTGTGATTTTATGTCTGTGATAAGCACTCTATAAATAAACTTTACTTACTGTACCCACCACTGAACCCTGTATTCACTGGTTAACTTGTCCTTATATTAAAGTAGACTGTCACTGGTACAGTTTCATCTTTAAATCACTTCTTGGTCTGTTGCCTTGATTACATCTCCATGTCTCAGCATGAGTGCAGCTACAGCGCGTGCACTCAGGACATTATTACATGCAGTGTTCCTTCAGTGAGAACTGAACTGGGCCAAAAGGCCTTCTTGTCTGCTCCTGTTTACTGGAACACCTTGCAAAAAGATCTGAAGCTCTTAATTTTGACCTCTCTTAAGTGGCTTCAAACATCTAAGTTCCTGGCAAAAACCAACAGACATGTTCCTGTTTTTAGTATTTTATTGCTTTACAATCTAGCTGTTTTTGTTTCGTTTGTTTTAAACATTTCTTCCAATTTTCATTTTGTGCCTTTTTCTGATAGTCTACTGTTGTCATTTGTGTTCATTGTTTAAAACAGGTCTTTTGTAAATGAGTCGTTGAGGCTCAATGAGATTGAGCTACTGTATAAATAAAGGTTGAATTGAATTAATGATTTGTGTCGCTGAATCTCGACACACACACACACACACACACACACACACACACATACATACATACATACATACATACATACATACATACATGACCATACCTGACCATTCTGACCATATCTCCATCTTCCTGGCCCATGCTTACTTCCCCCTGCTGAGACGCTCCAGACCGATACAAAGGGAAGTCAAGACTTGGGTGAAGAATAGTGACTCCATCGTGATAGACTGTTTTGAATGCACAGACTGGTAGGTCTTCAGAGAAGCTGCTCTAAATAAAGGGGAGCTAGACCTGGAGGAATACGCATCACTCCTGGGGTACATTAGCAAATGTGCCGATGTTCATTCATTCAACCTTTATTTATACAGGCTAGCCTCGTTGAGTCACGGGGACTCATTTACAAGAGGGACCTGTCTCACTCACACCAAACAACCATCCACTCTCACACTCACACCTAGGGTCAATTTAGGGCCAGTTTACACGGCGCGTATTTTGAGTGTAACCGCTACTTTTTCTTTGCGACTTTGCTTATCGCCTACACGACGCTGCTGGCCCCCCTCGATGACACCGATACTTTTCTGACCCTGCTCTCAAGGTGGAAGTTTTTCGCTGACCCCCCGCTGATAATGTAAACATCTCCCGTGGAGCTTTTGTGTCAACCACATGCGCGCAGCCCGCATGCGCGTGGACAGTCTGACATTTCACGTGTCACGTTGCAAAATATAACAGTTTAACAATAATAAACAGTATTTATGTTGGCGTGGGAGATGTAAATTTATCTGAACTACAGTATCTATCTGGACTCGTTACATTTTTTAAACAGTGCGTAACGTGCTGTGAAAATGAAGACACCAGGTTTATTTTTTATTTATTTATTTATTCAGCACCAAAGTTTAAACACAAACACTGAGAATTAAACTGAACACACTATTAAAACACGTGAACCGAACTGTAACTACGTTAATGAACTGGACTCTTGCTGTGTGTTCATCTGGACCCATCAGAACCGCGCCGAACCGTCTGCCTGCTGGAACGACAGCTTCTCCACCTGGCAGAAATAAATAAATAAAAACTCAGTTGTTG
>JBBPBX010048533.1:0-12296 GCA_038048925.1 Garcialebias charrua | reverse complement strand
GTTTGTTTATTGTTTATTGTTTAAGGAAATTATACCACTGCTGTTCATTGTTCTTTAGTTTTAGCAGGTCGCTTTCGTAAATGAGCCCTTGAGGTTCAAAAGATTTACCTGACTAAATAAAGGTTGAATGAATTTAAGTTTTTGCCAACTGTGAAGTAAAAAAGTTCTTATATGACAGTTTTCAAGTTAAATTTTATTACAGCTAAAGTCCTTTTAATAAGTTGCTTCATTGTAAGATTAGAGCCAGATACCTTTTTTAAGGACATTCATAAAATTGAACAAGCTTTCTGTTGCAACTTTCTGTCCAGCTGTAAATAAATGCATGACGTGTTTTTGTTGGTACATGTAGTTGACCTAACTGTTTATTTTTCCATGCCAGCACAGCAGTGTCTTTGTGATTTATAACTACACTCCTATTAGAACAATGAGCACTTCAGCATGAATTTATAAAATGTAAGATAAAAGTAAGAGCATCTAGGTTGTAGTGGAACAGGCCCTCATGCCTGACCTGGGTTTACACCTTTTCACATCTCTCTGAAACTCTTAGTGTTACACTTTTCTTGAAGCTCTCAAGGAAACAAATGGACACTATTTTATTACATTTATTTTTGAATTAAGAGACACAAATCAATCAGAAAAGACTTCCTTTTAATTTGTGGTAATTCAGAATTGATCAACAGTAATAACTTTTGTCATTTTATGATAATCTGTTATTAACATGAGTTGTCACTCTTAATATGCTGGTTTATTCTGCAGTACGATGGTGCTTAGAACTATGTGAAAGTTGAAGAACAAGTCAGAATGATCTGTTAGTATTTGCTTGAAGTGTTTGGGAACGAAGTGAAAAGTCGTAGACATAAGTTCTCGTTCTGTTTCCTTTCTCTGAAAACAAATCCATCTGTTCTGTCGCTGTTCTCAAAACTGTCTGCTTCTTGTTATGAAAACATTTCTAACTGACGTTTACCTGACGTCAACAAATCTCCTTCCTACTCTGGTCACAAGAGCCAATGAAACGGAGAGGAAACTCTGACGTCAGGTCCTGTTAAATGTCCCAGCTTCCTGGAACTAATGAGTCTCTGAGAGGGTCTGAGATGCATTGGACTTCTCTCCAAGCTGTTGGACGGTGGGTCATTGAGTCAAAGACCCCGTCCGGTCAGCAAAGGGTTACAGCAAGCTGCTGTGAATCCAAGTGTCACGGCTCCAGACTGTGAATGAATCTCCTTACTGGAATGATTTATCTTGAAACCAAACCATTGAAGTGCCACTATTTTCTGAAGATCTAAGCGGACGACAGGAGACGTTGAAAAGTAAACAAATAACCAGTTCGGACGTACTGGGCCTGCGAGGACTCTGTATGCCGGAAAGGCTGGTGCCATCTCTTTACCAGACTGGTCGTCGTAAGGTAATGAGTCTGTTGTTTACAAACGTACCTGGAGTATTAGCCAAAGTCTGATGGAAAGTGTCATCTCTGGTTATATCTCAAGATAAGACTTCAACCATTTCCCTTCAACCTCCATTTTCTTCCTCCTAAACTTTCTCCTTAAACTTTATTTCTAAAAGTAAAACTGTAAGTTTGTGCCGCAGAAATAAGTTAATATAAGACCCATTAACTTGTGTTCTGTTGTTCAAATCTGCTGAAAAGTTAGTTATAGGAAATGTTGATCGATCCAATCATGTAAATATGTTTTGTGTAATTTTATGATTTGTTATTAAATGATTCTACCTTTGGTAGGTCAAACATAATAACGTTTCCTGTCAAGTTACATATCACTGAGTCACAGATTTATTGAATATTAATCTGAAAAAGATGAGAACCCATGAATTAAGATGATAATTTGGGTCAGTCACTCTGCTCAAATTTACATCTAAAATATAGATAAGTCAGCAAACTGACCTCTTCGTCTATTTTATTACAAGGTCATAGCCAATAAATGATACTTTTTTAAATGACAAGCTCTTGTGAGCAGCTTATTTTCTTTCCAGTCTAGATGGGTGTTGACCCCTTGGCTGTGTGAAAAGATTTGACCCACAGCATCAGAGGACTTGAACGTCAGTTGTTTTGCCACTACGTCAAGTTGTACAAGGAAAATAAATCAACTATTGCAATACGAATGGAAGGAGCCACAAAACAAACAAGAAAATAGGCCCAACATTCCTTGAAGCAATGCACATCGCCTGCAACCTTTCACACCTGATATTTAAACTCAATTATCTTATGTTGACAAATGGAGTCATAATCTTTTTGTTAAACACTGATATGGTCAAGCTTAAGAGATATTGCAAGATCTTGAAATATTTGTTTTCAATTTTTGTTCAAAATATCAGCCCAAGCTGGGTCACACAACAGAACGAGCGTACAAAAATAGCAACAGCTTTATCATAGAATAGCTAAAAACATAAGAATTAAAGTTTTACAATGGCCCAATTAAAGTTCAGATCTGAACTTAGTTAACATGGGCAGAACACTGTGAAAGTTGTAAATGTCTTCATCTTCTATTTCCTGACAGCTCAGGATATTGATATACATGGCTAACTTTTACTGATAATCTCCAGTAGACAGAGAGACAGTATCAGACAGCAAAGAGCTAAATATCAGCTAAGGAAATGCTGAAAAAGATTGTTATTTTCTAATATTGTTTATGTCCATCTATTTGTGTTTCTTTATGCAGATGCAGAGAACTGAGCCCTTTCTGTCAGTTTGTTTATCAGGATTTATTGATGGTTGAGTAACGAATGATTAACAACCGCCATCTTTTCTGTGTTAGAGCTGGATGTTATGTTTTGATTTCAAGCAGGACACCAGCTGGCAGGAGGATGGTATGAGGCATGCATGAGAGTTACGGAAGCACCATCAGCCCACGCACTGAAGATCACAGCAGACCTGGAAGAACTGGATCTTGACAGGGAATTTGTCCATAGTTGTACAGCTACAGCATGTTTCAAACAGAATCTAAGATCAGGTTCTAAATATCAAATGCACTTTGTTATAAACATGAGATATCTTAGTTGTTTTTTGTCTCTGTTTGCAAAATTAACAGAGATGTAGGCATTTTTATGTTGGTATATTTTGATTAGCTGTGGTGGCCATATTAAACAGGACTGCCTTCAAAAGGTAATCAGATGTAGATATACATCCAGTGATTCATTCTTCAAGTTTAATCAAAAGTAATTCAGTGGTTAATGGGGCAACACTGTAGCTCAGTTGGTAGAGCTGTTGCCTTTCAGAGGCAGAGAAGGTCACTGGGTTGAATACTGGTCGGGGGCCTTTTGGGTGGAGTTTGCATGTTCTCTTTGTGAACATGCAGGTTTTGTCCTGGTACTCCATTTTCCTTCCACAGACCAAAAACATGCATGTTAGGCTCATTGGTAACTCCAAATTGTCCCTAGGTGTGAGCGAGAGTGAGAATGTGTTTTGTTGGTCTTGTTTGTCTCTGTGTGTCCCTGTGATGGACTGGAGACCCATCCAGGTGTCCCTTGCCTCTCACACAATGACTGCTGGATATGATCACCAGTGACCCTCGTGACCCAGTATAGAGGGTGGATGGATGGATGGATGGATGGATGAATGGATGGATGGATGGATGGATGGGTGGATGGATGGGTGGGTTGCTTGGTTCAATCCTTGGTTTGTTTGTTAATTGGTTGGTTGGTTTGTTGGTTGGTTCAATCTTTGGTTTGTTTGTTCGTTCATTTGTTTTTTCATTCGTTTCTTAATTGGTTGGTTGATTAGTTGGTTGGTTGGTTCAATCGTTGGTTTGTTTGTTAATTGGTTGGTTGGTTGGTTGGTTGATTTGTTGGTTGGTTCAATCGTTGGTTCGTTTGTTCGTTCTTTGATTCGTTTGTTAATTGGTTGGTTGATTTGTTGGTTAGTTAGTTGGTTGGTTGGTTCAATCGTTGGTTCATTGGTTTGTTTGTTAATTGGTTGGTTTGTTGGTTGGTTGATTTGTTGGTTAACACATACACACTGAATGCCAGTCTTTCTTTCATGCCTAATGGTTGTTTTTCATATAACTTGTTTTATCTATTTCAATTGAAGCAGAAGCTTATTTCACTGGAAATAACTCTTTATTTATTGAGCTAAAATAACAAACATGATGGAGCGAATGAGTCAATAGTCAATCCATCAATCTTCTGTGCTGATCATTATTCTCATGTTCAGCATATTGTAGTGATACACCCTGGTCTCTGAAACTCTTAGTGGTACACTTTTCTTGAGGCTCTCAATGAGACGAGTGGACACTATTTTATTACAGTTATTTTGAATCAAAAACACAAATCAATCAGAAGAGACTTCTTTTTAATTTGTCATAATTCAAATAATCATTTGTTATTCATATGAGCAGTGTTATTTTTAATATGCTGATGTATTCTTAATATGTGGAACAGGAATCAGAATGCTGTCCAAAGTTGAGAAATATGTCAAGTACTTTTCAGATTTGTTTGACAAAATTTAAGATGTTTGTTACGGCCAGTGGCCTTGTGTATGTTTTGTTTAGTCATTCAGAAGATCTGCCATAAACTTTGTCACGTGCACCTTAGGCTTGTGTTTAACTTTGAACATTTTGTTTTGACTTTTAAGGGAGGAGGTGTTACATGCCTGCCAGGCTGTTTGTGTTTTTCTTTCTCCTGCCCTTGTGTTTGTCTCGTCACAGAGAGTAAGGAAGCTGGTGTCAAGCTGGTATCAATCTCAACAGCCTGACCTGAAAAAATGACCCGAAGTTGAGCTCGGCAGTTTAAGGCGCGGCTCGGCGAGCCGATTCCGATGAGCATAATTTTTTAATATGTAAAAAATTTTTCGAGTCAATCCCACGATATGTACCACATACGCAATGGGGTCAGCCGGCTGGCACCCTGAAGTGGAGGGGCGGCGCCGTTGAGCCTGGGCTTTTCCGGGGACTAAGGGGTCCCCGGTGCCGGGCGTGGCCGGCCCAACCGGATCCAACCAGTATCCAACGCGGGGGGGCCGCCCCCAACGTGTCCAACGCACCGTCCGGTCTCATAACCGGGGGCGAGACGGCGTTGGATCGGCGAGCGGGTGGTGTCGCCGCGTGCGCCCGGCCGGCACGGACGCGTGGGCGCCGGTTGGGCCGACATCGGACCTTTTTTTGATTTTTGGCGATTTTGTTTTTCGTTATTAGGCTTCTCGCGAAACACATTCGCTGATGGGGTTTGACCTGGCACAAAATGGCCTCTAGATCAGGATCCGACGGTCCCATGGGACCGGGACACCTGGATTCGGCTCAGTGAGCCGGAGCTGACCATGCCCTGCTTGAGGGCCTACGATGAATTTTTCAGTACATGGTGTATTTATTTTAGGCTTGACACGTAGCACATGTGAACGGGCTTGGAGGTTATTCTATTGCTCATATCTCCATAACAGAAGCTCCGAAGGACTTCATTCCACTTCCGTTTTATAGAGGAGGACGAGATCTTTAAAATGAGACCAACCTCAACGGGATCCAACGCTCGTAGACAAGAGGGGCGGTCAAAAACTGCCGGGCGGGAGGCTTTGCCGGTGCATAATTTAGTGTGTATTTTGCATTTATCTCAGTGACAGAAGAGCCCAGGGACTTCAGTCCACCTCCGTATTATAGAAGAGATACATATCTTTAAAATGAGACCAAAAAACCCAGGATTCAATGCTGGTAACACAGATGGGAGGGGTCAAAATCCCACTTTGAGGGCACCTCCACTGGTGCATATTTTATAGGTTTTTTGCTTATATCACAGCAATGGAAGGTCCCAGTGACTTGATTCCACATCAAGATTATAGAGGAGATCCATATCTTTAAAATGAGACCAAATAACGTGGATTCCAACACTTATAACCCAGATGGGGGCCAAACCCACCCTATTCTGGCACCTGCATTGGAGCATAATTTGGAGGTTTTCTGCTAATATCTCAGCAGTGGAGGGTCCCAGTGACTTAGGTACACCTCCATATTATAGAGGAGATCCATATCTTTAAAATGAGACCAGAATCTTTGGGATTTAATGCTCGTAACCCAGATGGAAGGGGACAAAACCCACATTGTGGGCAGCTCCACCAGTGCATATTTTATAGGTTTTTTGCTTATATCACAGCATTGGAAGGTCCCAGTGACTTGATTCCACATCAAGGTTATAGAGGAGATCCATATCGTTAAAATGAGACCAAATAACCTGGATTCCAACGCTTATAACCCAGATGGGGGCCAAACCCACCCTATTCTGGCACCTGCATTGGAGCATAATTTGGAGGTTTTCTGCTCATATCTCAGCAGTGGAAGGTCCCAGTGACTTAGGTACACCTCCATGTTATAGAGGAGATCCATATATTTAAAAGAAGACCAGAATCTTTGGGATTTAATGCTCGTAACCCAGATGGGAGGGGTCAAAAAACCACATTGCGAGCAGCTCTACTAGTGCATATTTTATAGGTTTTTTGCTTATATCACAGTAATGGAAGGTCCCAGTGACTTGATTCCACCTCAAGATTATAGAGGAGATCCATATCTTTAAAAAGAGACCAAATAACCTGGATTCCAACACTTAAAACCCAGATGGGGGCCAAACCCCCCCTATTCTGGCACCTGCATCGGAGCATAATTTGGAGGTTTTCTGCACATATGTTAGCAGTGGAAGGTCCCAGTGACTTAGGTACACCTCTGGGTTATAGAGGAGTTTGAGTCTGTTATTTTGATGTACAAATCGTGTGTCTGGGATTTTCTGGAGGGAAATAATAGCTAAAATTATTCATCCATTCCATAGATTTTAGACATAAACATGAAACCATACTGCATTTTTTCTGCTTCTGTTTTTTCTCTGAAGGTCACAGATGGACAAGTGACCTAGTCCTGGAAAGAGGAGATTAAGCCTGTTATTTTGATGTACAAATCATGTGTCTGGGATCTTCTGGAGGGAAATAATAGCTAAAATTAATCGTCCATCCCAGACATTTTTATAAAATAAAATAAAAATAAAACATAAAGCAGCACTTTTCCTGCTGCTATTGATCATCTGAAGGTCACAGATGGACAAGTGACCCAGTTATGGAAAGAAGAGATTAAGCCTGTTATTTTGATGTACAAATCATGTGTCTGGGATTTTCTGGAGGGAAATAATAGCTAAAATTATTCGTCCATTCCATAGCTTTTAGAATCTGGAACGTGATTTTGGGTTCTTTCTTTGCTTGTATCTCAAAAATGGAAGATCCCAGTGACTTGATTCCACCTCAAGGTTATAGAGGAGATCCATATCATTAAAATGAGACCAAACAACCTGGATTCCAATGCTTATAACCCAGATGGGAGTCAAACCCCCCCTATTTGGGCACCTGCATTGGAGCATAATTTGGAGGTTTTCTGCTCATATCTCAGCAGTGGAAGGTCCCAGTGACTTAGGTACACCTCCAGGGTATAGAGGAGATCAAATCTTTAAAATGAGACCAGAATCTTTGGGATTTACTGCTCGTAACCCAGATGGGAGGGGTCAAAATACCACATTGCGGGCAGCTCTACCAGTGCATATTTTATAGGTTTTTTGCTTATTTCACAGTATTGGAAGGTCCCAGTGACTTGATTCCACATCAAGGTTATAGAGGAGATCCATATCTTTAAAATGAGACCAAATAACCTGGATTCCAACGCTTATAACCCAGATGGGGGCCAAACCCTCCCTATTCTGGCACCTGCATCGGAGCATAATTTGGAGGTTTTCTGCTCATATCTCAGCAGTGGAAGGTCCCAGTGACTTAGGTACACCTCTGGGTTATAGAGGAGTTTGAGCCGGTTATTTTGATGTACAAATCGTGTGTCTGAGATTTTCTGGAGGGAAGTAATAGCTAAAATTATTCGTCCATTCCATAGATTTTAGACATAAACATGAAACCATACTGCATTTTTTCTGCTTCTGTTTTTTCTCTGAAGGTCACAGATGGACAAGTGACCTAGTCCTGGAAAGAGGAGATTAAGCCTGTTATTTTGATGTACAAATCATGTGTCTGGGATCTTCTGGAGGGAAATAATAGCTAAAATTAATCGTCCATCCCAGACATTTTTAAAAATAAAATAAAAATAAAACATAAAGCAGCACTTTTCCTGCTGCTATTGATCATCTGAAGGTCACAGATGGACAAGTGATCCAGTTCTGGAAAGAAGAGATTAAGCCTGTTATTTTGATGTACAAATCATGTGTCTGGGATTTTCTGGAGGGAAATAATAGCTAAAATTATTCGTCCATTCCATAGCTTTTAGAATCTGGAGCGTGATTTTGGGTTCTTTCTTTGCTTGTATCTCAGCAATGGAAGGTCCCAGTGACTTGATTCTACCTCAAGGTTATAGAGGAGATTCATATCATTAAAATGAGACCAAACAACCTGGATTCCAATGCGTATAACCCAGATGGGGGTCAAACCCCCCCTATTCGGGCACCTGCATTGGAGCATAATTTGGAGGTTTTCTGCTCATATCTCAGCAGTGGAAGGTCCCAGTGACTTAGGTACACCTCCAGGGTATAGAGGAGATCAAATCTTTAAAATGAGACCAGAATCTTTGGGATTTAATGCTTGTAACCCAGATGGGAGGGGTCAAAAAACCACATTGCGGGCAGCTCTACCAGTGCATATTTTATAGGTTTTTTGCTTATTTCACAGTATTGGAAGGTCCCAGTGACTTGATTCCATGTCAAGGTTATAGAGGAGATCCATATCTTTAAAATGAGACCAAATAACCTGGATTCCAACGCTTATAACCCAGATGGGGGCCAAACCCCCCCTATTCTGGCACCTGCATCGGAGCATAATTTGGAGGTTTTCTGCTCATATCTCAGCAGTGGAAGGTCCCAGTGACTTAGGTACACCTCTGGGTTATAGAGGAGTTTGAGCCGGTTATTTTGATGTACAAATCGTGTGTCTGGGATTTTCTGGAGGGAAGTAATAGCTAAAATTATTCGTCCATTCCATAGATTTTAGACATAAACATGAAACCATACTGCATTTTTTCTGCTTCTGTTTTTTCTCTGAGGGTCACAGATGGACAAGTGACCTAGTCCTGGAAAGAGGAGATTAAGCCTGTTATTTTGATGTACAAATCGTGTGTCTGGGATTTTCTGGAGGGAAATAATAGCTAAAGTTATTCGTCCATTCCATCGATTTTAGACATAAACATGAAACCATACTGCATTTTTTCTGCTTCTGTTTTTTCTCTGAAGGTCACAGATGGACAAGTGACCTAGTCCTGGAAAGAGGAGATTAAGCATGTTATTTTGATGTACAAATCATGTGTCTGGGATCTTCTGGAGGGAAATAATAGCTAAAATTAATCGTCCATCCCAGACATTTTTATAAAATAAAAATAAAACTTAAAGCAGCACTTTTCCTGCTGCTATTGATCATCTGAAGGTCACAGATGGACAAGTGATCCAGTTCTGGAAAGAAGAGATTAAGCCTGTTATTTTGATGTACAAATCATGTGTCTGGGATTTTCTGGAGGGAAATAATAGCTAAAATTATTCGTCCATTCCATAGCTTTTAGAATCTGGAGCGTGATTTCAGGTTCTTTCTTTGCTTGTATCTCAGCAATGGAAGGTCCCAGTGACTTGATTCCACCTCAAGGTTATAAAGGAGATCCATATCTTTAAAATGAGACCAAAAAACCTGGATTCCAATGCTTATAACCCAGATGGGGGCCAAACCCTCCCTATTCTGGCACCTGCATTGGAGCATAATTTGGAGGTTTTCTGCTCATATCTCAGCAGTGGAAGATCCCAGTGACTTAGGTACACCTCTGGGTTATAGAGGAGTTTGAGCCGGTTATTGTGATGTTCAAATCTTTAAAATGAGATCAAGATCTTTGGGATTCAATGCTCGTAACCCAGATGGGAGGGGTCAAAAAAACACATTGCGGGCAGCTCCACTAGTGCATATTTTATAGGTTTTTTGCTTATATCACAGCACTGGAAGGTCCCAGGGACTTCAATAGACCTCCAAGTTATAGATGAAATCCCTATATTTAAAATGAGACCAAGATCTTTGGGATTCAATGCTCGTAACCCAGATGGGAGGGGTCAAAACCCACTTTGCAGGCACCTCCACCGGTGAAAATTCGTCAGATTCACCATATACAACGAGATCGCCGAACCCTCAACATACTTATAACAAGTTTTTCTGTTGTGATTTACTTCCAATAGGTGATATCTTGATCCCAGTTACTTCAGTCTACCTCTAGGTTATAGAGGAGATCCATATATTTAAAATGAGACGAAGATCTTTGGGATTCAATGTTCATAACCCAGATGGGAGGGGTCAAAAAACCACTTTGTGGAAAGCTCCACCGGTGCATATTTTATAGGTTCTTTGCTTATATGACAGCACTGAAAGGTCCCATGGACTTCAATAGACCTCCAGTTTATAGAGGAGATTCATATCTTTAAAATGAGACAAAAATCTTTGGGATTCAATGCTCGTAACCCAGATGGGAGGGGTCAAAACCCACTTTGCAGGTAGCTCCACCGGTGAAAATTCGTCAGATTCACCATATACAACGAGATCGCCGAACTCTCAACATACATATAACAAGTTTTTCTGTTGTGATTTAGTTCTAATAGGTGATACCTTGATCCCAGTGACTTCAGTCCACCTTTAGTTTATAGAGGAGATCCATATCTTTAAAATGAGTGCAAGATCTTTGGGATTCAATTCTCATAACCCAGATGGGAGGGGTCAAAAAACCACTTTGCGGGAAGCTCCACCGGTGCATATTTTATACATAGTTCCCATGTGACGTCACATCCGTCTTACTTCCGGGTGGACCCTCATTTTGAAAGTCAGAACAGGGGACAGCGCGGTCTAATGGATGTTCATTTTTCACGTTTTTTTTGTGTTAATTTCTAATTAATTGCAATGGTTACTTCGTGTTGTGTCAGTGGGTGTTCCAGTCGGGTAGACGTTTGGGCAACGCGCAGGTTTCACTTAATCAAAAAAAAGTAAACGTGAAGGATTTATCTCATCGGAGAAGCTGACTGCAGAGCCCCTCCTCTCTCTCAGTCTGCTCTGAAGGATCTCAGGAGCTGCTCAGAAGACGTCGTCCTTTTGGCCGGTAAACAAAATATTCTACATAAATCATTTTGTGAAACTATGTCAGAACAATGTTAGAGTACAACTGTCTGTGTGTTAGAGCTGTTTTTTTTTTTTCATTATTTAGCAAACCGTCTTGCATGCTGTTAGCTTAGCATCTCGCTAACGCGACAATGGCCTCCTCACGGTCCACCGGGACCGGCGGGGAGACCGTCCCAGTTGGAGAAGGAGGACGGGAGCCAAGTCGTGCGGGCGACGCGTCGGTCCCATGGGACGTGCCCCCGCGGCCGCGACGGATCCACGCCGTCCGACCTGAGCTGGAGGGACCCTCCGCTCCAGTGCTAACAACATGCTAACTTCCAACACGGTAAGACTCAAAAGTGCTGGTTCTGGTCTGTGTTCAGCTTGGACTGTTTGTTGGCTGTGTGTTATTTTAGTTAAACCTTTTTTTAGCTGGTTAGATCTGATTGAGACAGTTTACACATCTTTTTTGGATTTAAAGCTGTGAAGCTCTGCTGTGAAGCCGGTGTGCGCTCGCTCCTTGTAATAATTAAATAATTAATGATATCGGAGTAACTACTTTGTGACAAGTTGTCTGATTCGTCTGCCATGATTTCTTTCTCAAACTCATTTAACTCCGACCACTGCCATTTTGCTATTGTTCCTTGGTGAAGCTGTGGTAGCTCGTGTTTTTGTCCGTATAATTTGCTCTGCTCGTTCGCCATCTTGCCTTTTCTGCCTTCAGATGTGGTGCGAAAACCGGTTTGTGCAATACTGGGGGCGTGTCTGGGAACTATGTATTGGTTATTTGATTATATCACAGCACTGGAAGGTCCCAGGGACTTCAATAGACCTCCAAGTTATAGATGAGATCCCTATATTTAAAATGAGACCAAGATCTTTGGGACTCAATGCTCGTAACCCAGATGGGAGGGGTCAAAACCCACTTTGCAGGCACCTCAACCGGTGAAAATTCGTCAGATTCACCATATACAACGAGATCGCCGAACTCTCAACATACATATAACAAGTTTTTCTGTTGTGATTTAGTTCTAATAGGTGATACCTTGATCCCAGTGACTTCAGTCCACCTCTAGGTTATAGAGGAGATCCATATCTTTAAAATGAGATCAAGATCTTTGGGATTCAATTTTCATAACCCAGATGGGAGGGGTCAAAAAACCACTTTGCGGGAAGCTCCACCGTGCATATTTTATACATAGTTCCCATGTGACGTCACATC
>JBBPBX010048532.1:6015-19969 GCA_038048925.1 Garcialebias charrua | reverse complement strand
GGGGGATGCCTGACAGAAGCGGATTGTAATGTATAGGTAAACATAGATGTTTGACAACCCGTTAAAATTCAATTCAGTTCAGTTTATTTATATAGCGCTAAGTCACAACAGAAGTCATCTCAGAAAAAAATACACCAGAATGCTGGAAACTACCGGTACTTTGTTCAAAGTTTTCTGAGGGAGGAACCCCAGAACCCCCGCCCCCTCTGCTGGCCCGCCCACTATTTGTGTTCCAGCATCGATCAGTTTACAAATTAAGCCCTGCCCAAAACAAAGCAAAAGGTCAGCATTAATAGAGTACAGAAAGTGTGGTGCGATGGGAACAAACAACCATCAGAGTGCAGATCTTGGATGTTTTAAATGTGCCTTTTCCAACATCCTGTTCATCACACGAGTGTTTTGTGTTTCAGGTCAAATGCAGTTCATAAAGAACCATCTTCCTGCCTTTCCCAGCTCCATACAAATCAAAACGGGGAAACACTGCACTCTGAAATTGAAGTGTCAAGTTTTTCTCATCAAAGTGACGATTTGTCACAGTCTGCAGCCGGGCAGGGGGAAGAATGGGGCGCCACCAAGCACTATTATTGAACGCAGTCTATTGTCATCAATCACTTGTAATGAATAAATCAATTTAGTCATGGTCTGGAGTCCGTAAAGAGATCCGTTTACTGAAGTGAGGCTGTGAACATGGTTTTACTCTGCTCCTCAGGCACTGATCGCATAAACTCTGAGCACCGCCGCACACTTCCAGTTCATTTTCTATGTAGAAGAGCATCTTTATGAAGGTTTGTATTTCCTGAGTTATTGAGATATGTTGGTCTTGGTTTATATTCACAACTGACCAAATGTAAAATACCAAAATAAGAAAAGAAAATATGACTTGCTTCTTAACAAAGGGTGCAGCACAAACACCTTTGGGTTTAGACGTATACACTGAAGACAAGGGAGGATCTTGATTTAAAATAAAGAAATGAAAGAGACAAATGATCCCAATCAAATCACTGTCTGAGTTTTCTTTGTGACCCTTTTTGTCTCTACTGATGAAGCTCTGAGTCCTGCAACATTTATACAAAACATTAAATACTGTACTGTTTAAATATCGTATTTTCGGCTGTACACGTCGCACCGCCCTATAAGTTGCATCAGTCCAAATATGTCTAATAAAGTGGAAAAAAACATAAATATGTCTTCGCCGTATATGTCGCATCTATTATGCGTCACCGCTGCAAACCGGAAATGTGGGCCAAAAATCGTTTGGCTTCCAAATGGCGGCCGTGCATGGGAGGACTTTAACAAGAATTTAACTAGATTAACACAAAAACAATTGTTTGCTCGACTTTATAGTAAAGGTGTCTCAGTCTAACTTTTCCTTAATAAATGCACTTTGACTGTCAAATCGGCTGCATTTCAAAACCTGATACGCGACTGTAGGTACATGCACAGGAGGACTCTTTGAGCAATTCTTTGAAATTTAACAAGATAAACACCTAAAACAATTATTTGTTTGCTCGACTTTAAAATAAAGGTTTGTCTCAGTTGAACTTTTACTTAATACTGTAAATGCACTTCAGTGGTCAAATTAGCTGCATTTCGAAGGGACGGTGCAGCGAAATGAAAATGATTTGACAGTTGCTCCAGACGAGCTGGATGAAGGTGGCAGTCTATGGCAAGCCTATAGGCTCTTTGCACGTCAACTTCCGTGTTCCGGTAAATGTGGATCGCTCACTTCCGGTCTATTGAACATGGCATTTTATTCGAGGTGTTCGTGTTTGCAGGGCTTGCCCAAGCTGACGATTAACGATGTTCAAAGCGTTTGTAAGTCTCATCCAAAGCTCCAACGAGTAAATTAGAGAAAGGCTTTAAGATGTATGCCTCGTCTTGCATCCACAAACACGAAGGTGAGTCTTACTTTGCTTCGATTGTGTGGCTAACGTTAGCTAATGCTAGCAGGCATTTTTACTTGTGATTTTTAGTATAAAAATGTGCCAATAAATTACCTGAACATTCTCAGTCATTCAATCGGACAATGTTTAACCAAATATTTTCTATTTGTGTTCAAGTATACTGTATATTGCTTTTTTGCTGTTGATAGTGTCAAACAGAGACCATGTAACAGGAGAGGTTGCGGTTCTTTTAGCTTCAGATCCATGAAGAAACACAACAAACCTCATCGTTTAAAAGTAGGGCAGCACTGCTAATTTTGTCAGAGTTCGAGTTCAGCTGACTGTTCTGATACAAATTTATTATATGGCCATGTTCCATGGGTTCCGTGTTATTTTATTTATTTATTTTTTCTATGCAATTTGTTAAGAGCTCAAATGGGACCGTGTTTACAGCCCCCTCCTCATTTTATCATGACATTTTTTCATCATAACATTAAAAGCAAGACTAGTTCCACATGTTTTGTTTTAATGTTGAATGTGAAGCAGTTTGTAATCTTTATATCTTGAAAGCTGTATATAAAGTTTCATTTACTAAACTACTTTAGATGTGAAACATTCCTAAAAAGTTGTGAGCACCTCTCCTAATGTACAGTCATATTCAACGAATGTAGTATTCACAAAAGTTAATTAATTGCAATAGCTTAATTTACTAAATAAAATACATTTTTAATTTCATTTATCTTTGTAATAAAACAGACTGAGGTTTTCAAGTCTTTATTTCTGTTGATGATTTTGCTTGCAGCTGTGAAAACACGACATCTAAGATTAAAATATTGGTATACTGATCAATCTCACAAACAAGCCTCATCATAAAGCCTATTTTAATTTGTTGATTATGACTGTAAATGACTTCCCGTGCTGTAAACATGAGTTCCATTTGATCACAGTATTTTTCACTGTTGTAAGGAGGAAACTCCAATTCATGCCGACAATTTGAAAGAAAAAGTGTAATATTGTATTATCTGTCAACAGGTAGGCCTCAGAGATTCCGTTCCCGTTGTAATGGTGACGTGCAGTTGTTCCTGTGTGGCTGGAACTGCTATGTGCAACCATACAGTGTCTCTGCTGTTCTAGACACTTCATGCATGACATGTTTCATTCAAGACAGTTCAGTGAGATGTCTGTGATGCAGTAAAGCTTAACTAATTCTGGGTTATGTTCATTTTATTTTTACAGTTATACATATTTTTTTTATCTCCATTACAATTTAGGTTGTACTGACATTCACCCTTGATCACATGATGAAAACTGTTATAAACACAAAGTCTCTGGTTCTGGATTTCACAGGGTGCAAAACCAGGTCCAGTTGGCAAGATGGTGGTAGTAAAGCCTGTACAGGGTCGACTGTGTAAAGGAGGATTACGGTAAATAATACTGGCAATATATAATTTTCATGTCTTACTACCATACATATATTTTAGCCCTGAGTTAAATACATCTGTGTGATGTTTTATTCAAAGGAGTACGGGTACCCTCTTCAGAGGAATGACTGGCCCTCTTCCTGACCTGTCACCAACCGAGTGTGTCTGGGTGTGCACTGAAGAGGAACATCTTTGTGCAACGACTGTATCCAGACATGGAAGTTCAAAAAATAATCAGAACTGTGACCACTTCTATTTTAACATTTACATGCAAAAGTACCTCTCATTGGGATGTGCAGCGCATAAAATATGAGGTTCTGCTTCTGTAATGTAGTCTCCAAAGGTTTTGCTACGTAAATAAAAATAGTCAAGTTTAACAACCTGGCCAAAAAACTATATACAGTATTCTATTTCAGTTAGAACAGCAGTACAATGGTCGATGTTAACTATTTTCTTGCACAAAAAAAAAGTAACACGTTTCAGATGACAAAAAAGTTTACAATAATAAAAACAAAAATGATCTATTTAAAGATAGGCATACTAAATCTTAATTTTCCGTCCTACTTGATAAATTATGTTATGTCCAAGAATGGGATTTGGGACAACCACGCTTTATTTGGCCCAGTTTAATGAATGTTTTTGTTTTTGAATAAGTTGTGTGCTGTAGATACTATGAAATTCAAAAGAAAAAAAAGACACTTTGTTTTATAACAATTTATCATTTGAAGAATTAGTTTGTTTTGATTTGTTTTACATAAAATAAATGAATTTCAAGTTGCACTAATGTCAGCTCTGGCCTGTAATTTAGCTTGCCCACGTATTTTTATAAAATCAAGTGAAATGTGAAAAACAAGAAATGTTTATTTGTCTTCACATTTATTCATGAAATATGATAACATGCAATCAGTTCATAACAATAAAAATACATTTAAATGCTTCTGTGAGAACTCATTTCGTGTGGACATTGTCCATCAGAAATCTTTTCCCTGACGAGGTTTATTTTGATAATTAACCATCAGGCAAGCCACTGTAAAAAACTACGTCGGGTCCTCTGGACGTTCAAAAAAGCAAAACAAAGCAAAAGGAAAAAAACTAAAACTGTCTAAAGTTTTTTGGCTTTGTTTTGTTTTTTTTAATGTCCAGAGGACCAGACTTAGCTTCTTTTTTTTTTTTTTTTTCTACCTGGATTATTGAGCATCCATCAGGGTAAGTTCATACTTCCAACGATAGCGGGATATCAATTGTTGATATCACGCTATCAACAATATTATGCATATATACACATAATATGAATGTGTATATACACATATATAATATTATGTGTATATACACAATATATTATCTGTATATACACAATAAATTATGTGTATATACACAATATATTATGTGTATATACACATAATATGTGTACAGTATATACACATATGTGCATATACACAGAATATATATGTGTACTGTGTGTACACATATATATTATATACATATATATTATGTGTATATACACAATATATATGTGTATATACACAATATATATATGTGTACAGTATATACACGTATATTATGTGCATGGTGTAGAGGCAAGGCTGCCAACTTGGGACCCGAAGGACCCAGGTTCGAACCCCGGCCCCGGCCACTACACACCTTGGGGTGTCTATGAGTGCACACCTATTTTCCCAGCTCCCCGGGCGCTTTCTATGGCTGCCCACTGCACCACCTGGTGGTGGTTGGGTTAAATGCAGAGACGAATTTCGTCTTGTATGGGAAACATACACAGATGACAAAAATGTGACACTTATTTATTTATATACACATAATATATATGTTTATATACACATGTGTATATACACATATATATGTGAATATACACATAATACATACACAATATATATATATATGTGTATATACACATAATATATGTGTACAGTATATACACATACTGTATATTATGTGCATATACACATAATATATATGTTTATATACACATAATATAGGTATATACACATAATATATATGTGTATATACACATATATATGTGTATATATGCAATCCCTTCAGATTGCATGCTCAATGTGAACTTGCAGACATGCAGTTTTCTGTGTCTGGAGGATCATCATGAATGAACACCTAACTAAAAAAAACGCAAACATTGCACATGAAGCAAGGTTGTTGAAAAAGAACAAAAAAAGAACAAAAACTTGGACAAGAAACGGAAACATATGGATCAAAGTACATGAAAATTCTCAAGCTAAAATAATAAAAGATCTGAAAGACTTAGACACATTTTGATGAGCTCAAAAATGACAAATCACCAATCACTATCACATGTTCATACACAAAAATTGACAAAAATGAACAAACAAACAAATACATTAAAACATGACAACAACAAACGAAGACTCAGAATTTAAAATATACAATGTTGAAGATGTGGTTGATGCAAACTTTTATCCTGCTATAAAAGACTGTGAATACTATAATGAAGAACAGTTTAATGACATCAATATAACAAATGGAGATCTCTCTATTATTCACATCAATAGTAGAAGTATAAATGCAAATATATCCAAAATAACAGATTATTTAAAACAGTTAAACAGAACTTTTACATTAATAGCACTGTCAGAGACATGGCTTAATGATGAAAACAAAAATAATGTTCACATCGAAGGATATGAATTATATCATTTAAACAGAAACAATAAAAAAGGTGGTGGAGTAGCTCTATTTGTCAAAAATGAAATAAAGTGTAGAATAATTAATGAAATGTCAATAATTGTTGACAATCTTATGGAAATAATAACAATAGAAATATTAAACGAAAATGCTAAAAACATATCCATAAGTTGTGTATATCGATCACCAGGATCAAATATAGAAATATTCACCGATAAAATCATACAACTATTGGAAAAGAGTTTAAATAAAAAAGTTTTCTTGTGTGGAGACTTTAATATTGACCTGGGAAATAAAACAGATTCAAATAACATCAGCACATTTCTAAATTCAATGTATAGTTTAAATCTTTATCCGTTAATATCAAAACCAACAAGAATTACAACTCATAGTGCTACGATAATTGACAACATTTTCACAAATATAACAAATGGGGATGTGACAGGTGGTATCTTAACAACTGATTTAAGTGATCATTTACCAGTTTTCACTATCTACAGAAATGATCAAAACATTACAAAAGAAGTTACAATTAAGAAAAAAATAATAAACACATCAAAAAAAGCTATGGATCAATTAAAAGATGATTTACAGAAGCAAAACTGGAAGGACGTGTATATTGATGATGTTAACAGATCATATGATGAATTTATGAATATTTTAGAAGCTCTGTATGAAAAGAATTGTGTGCAAAGAAATCGTAGAAAAATAAATATTGTCGACCAACCTTGGATGACTAAAGGGTTGAGAAATGCTTGTAAAAATTTTTTTTACTTGTATTCATGTTTCTTAAAGTGAGACTAAACCCAGGTTGAGACGGTAACTCCTCCTTCCAAAATCTCCCTGAAAATGGGCGTGTCGAGAGACAAGGAAGGGTGGAGGTAGAGTTGTGCTTTTGTTCACGCCTCCACCTGCAACAACCTAAAACAAATTAAACCTCTAGCCAACAACATACACCAAGCAACAACAAAGAATAAACATGTAGATGTATTTATCTATTCCACCCATTCCATCCAAAACCAAAGGCCTAAAAAAATGAAAATGAAAAGAAAAATAAAACCGCTTGTCAGGAGTGAAATGCAGCATTTCCATATAAGGTATGCACTTCTCATCTCTGCAGGGGATTGGCTCTGCTTGAACCACCTGTGTGACATCACACATGAGCAGACATGTCACACATGAGCGTTTGCACAAATAAGAAAATTAAGGTGTAATCCACCAGTTCAACCCATAGAACTACCGTAAACACATTTTTAGACCAAATATTGCCAAATATTGCCAATTTACACAGATATGCACAATTATGTGAGAATAAACACAGCCATAGTGCTAGATAACATTTTAAACACATTCTAGGGAGTTTATCAGCTAAAAAAAGTTAATTTTGGGTTTAGTCGCACTTTAAAAAAGAGAACACAACAAGCTGAAGAAAAATATAAAAAATGTAAAAATAAATTGGTAATGATTATAAGAAAATGCAAGAAAGAATACTATAGTGATTTATTAAACAAGAGTAATGGTGACACTAAAACAACATGGCGAGTTATAAATGATGTTCTAAAAAGTCATAAAGCGAAAACGAACATTGCAAAATATTTTGTGAAAGATGACAAAGAAATACATGATGAGAATGATATCGTAAATGAATTTAATCAATATTTTGTAAATATTGGATCAAGCCTTGCAGCTAAAATACCAAAAGTAGATAATAATGTGTGTCATTCAATTAAAAGTTGCACCAACAGTATTTTTCTTAATGGAACTAACAAAGAGGAAATTATGAAAATGGTAAAAAATCTCTCAGACAAGAGATCAAAAGACTGGGTGGACATGGATATGATGTTCGTAAAAGAAATAATGAGTTATGTTATTGAACCGTTTACATATATATGCAATTTATCTTTTTCAACAGGAATATTTCCAGATAACATGAAAGTAGCAAAGGTAATTCCTCTTTTTAAAAATGGTGATAAATGTGTATTCAATAATTATAGGCCAATATCCTTGTTACCACAGTTCTCAAAAATTCTAGAAAAACTATTTGTGACCAGATTGGATCAATTTATTGATAAACAAAATATTTTAAGTAGCAGTCAGTATGGGTTTAGAGGAAAAAACTCTACATCAATGGCTCTCATGGATTTAATGGAACAAATAACTAATGCTGTCGATCATAAACAGTACTGTGTTAGTGTTTTTGTTGATCTAAAAAAAGCATTTGATACCATTGACCACACCATTCTCCTTGAAAAACTAAATAAATATGGTATTAGAGGACCAGCATTACAGTGGGTATCTAGCTATTTGAAAGATAGGAAACAGTTTGTGCAAATAAATGATGTTAGATCTGACCTCCGTGATATCACTTGTGGAGTTCCTCAGGGCTCTGTGCTTGGACCAAAGTTATTTATTTTATATGTGAATGACTTGGTAAATGTGTCAGGACTTCTTAAATGTGTTCTTTTTGCCGATGACACCACATTTTTCTGTTCGGGTAAAGACATAAAACAGATTTTGGATATGATGAAAACAGAATTTATAAAAATACAAACTTGGTTTAAATTAAACAAATTATCTTTGAATTTAGATAAAACTAATTACATGATATTCAGTAACAAAAAGAGAATTGTTGACGATCCATTTGAAATTGAAGATGTTGTGATCTGTAAAGTGAGTGAAGTGAAGTTTCTGGGTGTTATCATTGATGACAAACTGACATGGAAACATCATGTAAATTCCATTAAAACAAAAATAGCTAGATCAATTGCAGTACTGTATAAAGTCAGGGATTTTTTAATTGATAAAGCTCTGTATATGTTGTATAACACAATCATTGTTCCACATTTAATCTATTGTATTGAGGTTTGGGGAAAAGCGTGCAAAACAATTACAAAGCCTGTTTTTATTTTACAAAAGAGAGCTGTAAGAGTAATCACCAGAAAACATTTCAGTCACCCATCAAACACCTTGTTTCTTCAGCTAAATTTATTGAAATTCCAGGAATTGGTAGAATATAGTATTTTATCAGTTATGTATAGGGCTCATAATAACACATTACCTTTAAATATCCAAAGAAATTTTATAAAAAGACAAAGTTATTACAATCTCAAAGGGACAGAGATATTCATCAAACCACAATTCAGAACCAGCTTAAAGGGACGGTCTACCTCAATTCAGGGAGTTCGATTGTGGAATGCTCTGGAGAGTGATGTTAAAAATGCAAAATCAATGTATACATTTAAGAAAAAGGTCAAAAAGGACTTGCTCAAAAACTATATATGATGTAACAAGAAAGTTCATACTCAATAATCCAGGTATCCAATCTGATAATTCTCAATCCGGTCATCTGGACAGTTTCTTTTAGTAGAGACGTTTCACCCTCAGTCCAGAGGGCTTCCTCAGTCAGAGTAGTCCAGCACACTGATGTTCTCCCACCAAGCCCCCAAGCTATATATGATGTAACTTAGTGTGTTTGTGTATTACACTTATGTTGACTGATGATGTAGCTTAGTGTGTTTGTGTATTACAGTTAGAAAAATTAAGTAGACTTTCTCTCTATTAAAAAATAAATAAATAAATAAAAATACATATTGGAGTGAGAGGATGGCTATAAGGTGAGAAGTTATTACAGTTAGAAAAATTAAGTAGAATTATTCATTTTGTGATGTAGTTTGTGTATTACAGTTAGAAAAATTAAGTAGAATTATTCATTTTGTGATGTAGTTTGTGTATTACAGTTAGAAAAATTAAGTAGAATTATTCATTTTGTGATGTAGTTTGTGTATTACAGTTAGAAAAATTAAGTAGAATTATTCATTTTCTGATGTAGTTTGTGTATTACAGTTAGAATGATGTAGTTTGTGTATTACAGTTAGAAAAATTAAGTAGAATTATTCATTTTGTGATGTAGTTTGTGTATTACAGTTAGATAAATTAAGTAGAATTATTCATTTTGTGATGTAGTTTGTGTATTACAGTTAGTAAAATTAAGTAGAACTATTCATTTTGTGATGTAGTTTGTATATTACAGTTAGAAAAATTAAGTAGAATTATTCATTTTGTGATGTAGTTTGAAGGTTATCATTGGTTGAACAAACTGTGAAATAAGGGGCAGATATAATAAGATTTCATCTTCTTTCTGCTCCCTTCATTTTATCCTACTTGTATTCTTGTATCTGATGAAACTGTCTTGTATTGTTCTTTTAAAATGAATGAATAAACAATCAAATCAAATCAAATCATCCGTGGAAAAATAAAAGAATCCGGAAAAAAAAAAAATCCAGAAAAAAGAAGAAAGAAAAATCCATGGAAACTTAAAAGACCATTACACCAGCATGCTTAGGGACACAACAGTGTTCATGATAATGTTTAACTTGCTTCTGAAACACAAATGTATCTTTCCTAGCTGTCAAAGTTCTTTAAAGCGGAAGCTAGCGATCCGCATGCCGCTCAGGCGGATGTGACGTCAGCGCCGTAGGTGCAAAGAGCCCATTGTGTCATTAGTAACCACTTTTACCTACTACATGACACAACAGCATGACATATTACTCAAGTGCCATCTAGCAGCTGAAAATGGCAGTGTTCAATATTTTCAGTCAGAATGAATGACAACGGTCATATCTAAAATTGGTTTATAAATATGGGAAAAAAATCATAAATTCATTGATTCAACCTTTATTTAGGCTGGTTAATCTCATTGAGCCTCGAGGACTCATTATGTCACAGGGCATGCAAATTATGCAAAAAACTGTGACTTATAGGGTGAAAAATATGGTACTTAAATCCACAGGAAGAGTCCTTTCTTCACTGTAAAATAAAGATTCTGCTGTTTTCTGATAGTGCTAAAACATTTACATCTCTCAGTGCAAAGTTTAAATTCATTCTGTACTGAAACTGGGATGAACTAATTAATATATATATATATATATATATATATGTGTGTAAAACATTTACATCTCTCAGTGCAAAGTTTAAATTCATTCTGTACTGAAACTGGGATGAACTAATTAATATATATATATATATATATATATATGTGTGTGTTTTGGTTTAGCTTGTAGTTTATTCGGATAGAATATAACTTTTGTTGGGTTAAAATTATGTGTATGAATGGTTAAAACCTCCAACTGGTTCACACGATTAGAAAAGCACATTACCTGTAATTCTGTTCATTTGTTAATTCAAGCAAAATATACACAGTATTTTGTTTGATTAAAAAACTATTTCAACTCTCTTCAAAGATAAGATTTCTGTGCAGTTCATCGAAAACTGAATGAAAGCGGGATTTGTTTGTTTTTGTAAAATGTATTATTTGTTAAAAAGAAATGTTAAGCAGTGTATTTGAAGTAATGACTAGATTTTTGTAGATTTCTGTCATAAAGGCTGCAGGTCGGCACATCACAGAACACACGAAGTTAAACAAACTAAAACTAAAACAATAAATAACAAAAATGAATTTATTATTTTAAAGAATGGCTGTAAAAACTCAAACAAGGCCAGCACGTTCATTAGTGTTGCGATGAAGAACGAGAACAGGAGACCTGCTCTGAAAAGATCTGAGCCGAGGCGTGTAATCAAATGTCACAGACTGAGCAGTAAAACCTAAAGTAAAGCTGTCGGACGGGTCAGGCCTGCACTCTGCAGATGGCTTTAAGACCCTGATGGACATGTAAATGTAAGGTTTTTAATCTTTTCCTAAAAGAAACTGGTACCATGTATTTACTGTTTATTTAAAGTTATGTCTTATCGCTCTTTTCTGGATTTGTTCAAAGACATTGTAATGCGCTAAAGAAAAATTGCCACCCCCAAAATATAAAGAAAATATTTGTGTCCACATTGTTTTTTATGTATTTTTAATGGAAAATAAAACACATGTCTGTTCACAGCATCTACAGTGCGGAAGGATATTTTAAAGTTCAGTTAAGTTGAGTAAATTTGGAGAGAGCATCTGCTGAGCTGCAACAAGCTGCACCAGTATCCGCAGCAGTTTGTTGTAACAGATGTTACAGTTGTTACAGCTGTTGTAACAGATGTTGGCAGTTTTATGTTCAGCGAAGCGGTGCAGACCTGCGATCGCTTTCCATGTACATGTATCCACATTATTATTATGGTAAATTATTAAATATTTTTAATGGACTAAAAACTCAAAAAACTTCATGTTTTATTAGAAGAATGAAATAGGTCTTATTTTCAGTATCCAGAAACTTCCCATACAAACCCAAACGTTCTGTCTCAAAGATGGACCTGCTGGACAATCTTAAGAGAAAACTGAAAGTTATGCACCATAACTCCTGTTCCCTGAGGAAGGGAACGAGGTGCAACATGATTGCTATGGGAATCAGCGCCTCTGCGCGGTGACCTGAAGTAATACACTCACACCTTTACGGCATGGGCGTCAGCGTCGCGCCAGAGGCCTCGCCCTCTGGACATTTAAGCGGCTGACGCCCGTCCATCTTTCTCTAGTAAATGCACTTCACCGAGCATTCAGCATTGAAAAGGGCCAGATGTGTTGCACCTCGTTCCCTTCCTCAGGGAACATGAGTTATGGTGCATAACTTTCAGTTCTCTTTCGGTCGGTCTCTCGGTGCAACACGATTGCTATGGGAACGTAATCCATTCACGCCCTTGAAATGCTCAGCAAAATGCATGAGAGAACATCTGCCTTAATACGGCAGGCATTTCTCAGCCGCTCTCCACAAGGTATGTAGAGAGCACAACCTGAGAAGAAAAATGCCACATGTAGAAACATCGCTCTGATGTTACCACTGGACACATAGATGAAAAACACCAGTCAGAGACAGCATAAGCGTCTTCTGCTAGCCTTTTTCCCTGGAAATCTTGAGAAGCAGGAGGAAAAGAGCAAGGGACCCATTACGCCACTGGCAACCAGATGGCAATGTGGAGGTAAAAAACCCAGTTCAAGCACAGGGTAACCTTCCAAGTCCCCAGGGGGAAAATTTTATGTATAAGGGGCACGCACGAGTCCCTCATCTGCTTCATGAGCAGACAACTACTAGGACTGTCCAAGAGGCCCATCCTGATGTTGGAGAACTGTCAGAGGAGAGGGGAACCCTTCCACTGAAGCAACTCCCAAGTAAACATAAACACCAAGGGTGTCCCTTGTGTATGTTGTTGTTGTTGCTAAGAAGGCAACTGCCATGGTATCCCTGAACTTTGAGAAGTAGAGGTCACATTGTGAACTGGCTCCGCATGGGAACAAGTCCACCGAGGTTCTTTTAACCCGTGACCAGACCTGATCCACAAGTCGTGGGTTCAGTCTTCATTCTGATTCCAAAAGAGGCCCTCTTGAGAGGGCATTCGCTCCGTAACTCAGTTCACTCGGAACATGAGTCGTCCTGAGCGACAATAATCCTGGAACGCACCATGTAAGCATCCTCTGTGTCAGGCTGAGGAGGGCTTGGGATCTCGTCCCCCTTCCCCAGTCAATGAATGACACCGTGGTTTTGTTATCTGATTACACCAGGATGTGCTGTCCCGCAATCAGACCTTTATCCAAAGAAGTATCTTGCTGACAGGAATACGGCCAACAACTCCAGGAAGTTGATGTACAATCTACTTCCTGATCATTCCAGAGGCCTCAGGCATTCTGATTTCTGCAGACTGCCTCCTCATCCTGTTTCCAGGGTGTCCGTCGTGATAATCACACGGGATGACACCTTACCTTACGGGACCCCTTCCGTGAACACGGACAGGTCCCCCCAGGTTCCGGGCCCTCAGGCACTTTGAGATGATTCTAAACTTTTTTCTGCTCACCCAGACGGGGGCAGGTTATATTTGTTGGTTTAGCCATGCATGCCGGACCCGCATCCTCACCAATGCGTGTGGCACACAGGGTATGGTTTCCGCCAAGAGGCCTAAAGAGGCGTTGGCACGCTTACAGGGGAATCCGTTGATTCAGTTTAAACTTTTGCCAGGCAACGGCGAATCGAGGAAGCACGTTCCTCTGAGAGCCATGCC
>JBBPBX010048530.1:3525-23862 GCA_038048925.1 Garcialebias charrua | reverse complement strand
TATATATATATATATATATATCAGAGTCAGAGAGTCTTTATTGTCATTTGCACCACTTCCGCTCTCGGCAAAGCAGGTCGCATTTCTTTTTGCTCCTCTCCTCCCTAAGTTTTCCTCCTCCCTGCTTGCTTTTTGTCTCGTCTGTAACTCTTCAGCGCTCACTCGAACCAATTTGAGATGGATTTAATTAATTGGGCTGTTTCCTCTATAGATAAATTTTTTTCCACGAAGCGAACCGGGCCAGGAGAAGCGGCTTGCCCCTCCGACACGCACGCAGTGGGATACATTATGGACTCGTGGTCGGAGTGGAAGCCAATGTGTCTGACCGTTCTGTCTGTCGAAGACGTGGAAGATTTGTGGATTATTTGGTGGCAGCTACTCTGTTTTTTGGCATTGGCGGAGCTGTCTGCTACTGGAAGCTGAGGAAGACTGCTGCGGCTATCAACGCGCTGGCGAGACTTCCCGATCAGCAAGATTCTCTGATCCGGGCTATGACCTCGACTTCCCAGCTGTAGTACGAACTGAACCGCACGATGGGAGCAGCGATGGAGAGCCGCGGACCAGCGGTGCGTTTTGGGACTCGTTTACAGCCGTCCGACCTCGATCAGGGCACAAATGGGGGGGTTCGTAGCTCAGAACCTCACATGATTCGGCGATTTTGGACATGAACAGCACCTGGACTTGGAAGGCTGCAGTCAAAAGTACACTGTGGCCTGAGCTGAAAATAAACAAAGCAACTATCTAATCTGAACTCTGAGTGACCTTGAAAGAAGGCTGTCTGAAAATCTTCTCCTGGAGTCGAATTGCTGCTGAGAACTTGCTGCCCCCCCCCTCCCCCCAGAGATCTCTGTGTGTGCGTTCGGATGGCGCCAAGCTGAGACATCTGCAAGACTGTGCTTATCTGGAATGTCACTCACGGACTTAATCTCCTTGCTTGTCATCAAACTGCAACATGTCTTGTCTCTTCGTGCTAAAGCTGGTAGAGTTTTTTGGACTTTATCATAGAGTGTCCTAAGACAAATTGTGATAGATTCTTTTTTGAATACCATGATTACCCGAGTGTTTGTTCCTTTTTCCATATCTGATTGTTGGTGGCGCGGTTTTATACTGCTGCGACTTTCCGTGCGTGCGTCCCTCTTCGGATGGTACGTGCGCTAATTGCAGAACTTTGTACCTCGGTGCAAATTTGCCAAATAAAGATATATTCTATTCTATGTGATGAAAACGATATTATGTGCACAGGGTCCCAGTTACATCCAACAACACAGCAACAAGAAACCAGATCAGCATGAGCATGATGTGATATTTTGCAGTGTTTATTCATATTGATTATTTATTCATGAGTCTAACAGCCTCGGGGTAGAAGCTGTTCCTAGTGGTTCTACATTTAATGCTCCTCAACCTCGGAGGAGCTCCTCAGGCTCCGGCGTGAAGGCTGTCGGTGAGGTCCCTACTAGGGATGCACCGATCCACATTTTTCACTTCCGATCCAATGCCGATACTTTAAAACTGGGTATCGATCGATACCGATACTTTTCCGATCCGATACCGTTCAGGTGCCGTATGAGGCTGTAATAAATTATTACAGCCTCAGCCACTAATATCCACTTTAAAGCAAGGAATAAAAAAACACGTTTTGTGTTAGCAGGATTTAATTGTAACTAAGAAACTTATCCAACATTAATAAAACTTACCTCAAGTTGCCTTTTTGGGCATGCATAAATATACAGTATTTGTATACACTGTACTTAGAGAGAAGATTAATCTTCTCTTGGCTGTGCAAATTCTGCTAACACAAAACGTGTAACTAACTACCGGTACTTTTAAGTACTGTAGTTACTTTCACCCAGTCTCTTTTTCATCACATGCTTCCAAAAGTCAACAATTATGTTTGTATTCTGCATCTGTCTGTTAGCAAAATATCTTATGAACAACTGAACAGATTTTGTTTAAACTTTCAAGAAATAATCACTGAAGGGCTCTCTACGACTGGTTGACTTTTAAAGTACATCCAATTGAAGATGGCTGCCACAGCTAACTGAACTTATACAACACAAAATTGACTACAACTCAGTCAATTTGACAAAAAATTTAGATAAAATTTGTGTGGTAGTAGCTGAGACTCATTCCCAAAGCATATTCAAGGGATTAGTAGAATGCATAAGATCTTTCTTTAAAATTACAACGTTATTTATTTGGAATCAATGGTGTCGTCTGTTAGCAAAATATCTCATGACCCGCTGGACAGATTTTGATTAAACTTTCAAGAGATAATCACTGAAGGGCTCTCTACGACTGGTTGACTTTTAAAGTACATCCAGTTTAAGATGGCTGCCACAGCTCAGCCTTTTGTTTTTCATAATCCCACAGAGCTTTGGAGACATTTACAAGACATTCAAAAATATGCCTCACCTGTCCAACAGCATACAGGGGTTCACTTTGGATGTCATGGAATCACCTGCTGACAGCTTGGAGGAGGCTGCTTCTCAAAGTTTTGATGCCACTGTCCACACTGTTATCAGCGAGCAGCTGTTTAAAATGGTGACGGCTGGGATCACATCAGCTGCAGAGGAGGTTGAGCTGATTCTGGTTAACTCCTCAAAGGGTTCCAGCAAAGTCACAATCTTTTCCAGCAAACCCCACAGGTTGGCTGACAGTGTTCCTGACAAGTTGTTTAGCAGTTTCTGGGTTATCCCTTTAGCTTTCACGTTGTCCAGCGGAAGTTTACCTTGCTGTTGAAACGAGTCCAGAAGTGATTTCTGTCGGCTCCGTTTGTCTTTCTCCCGCCGGGCTAAACAATCGTCATGCTCTTTACTGTGGTCTTTTTCAAATGTTTCATCACGTTTGTGGTATTATATGACGCGACGGAGCTTCCTCCTCTCTGTACAGCGGCGCTGCAGACACGCACGCGTCGCTGCTGTCTTGCTTTGCGGTGCTTCAAGAGTAAAACACATCCACACAGCAGACATGTTCGCGGACATGCAAAAATCAATAAACTCTGACCGACTCTGATGCCAAGATGAAAAGTTGGTTAGCCGTTAGCCACAGTCCTCCAGTCCTCTCTGTGTTTACTCACGTTTTACCTGGCTGCAAGGGGCAAACTAGGAAATGGATTTCCTGAATGTGAGGCGGGTCTTACTACTCTGGGCTCATAAAACACGCCTCCGTTCAGGAAATCCATTCCATAGTTTGAAGACAACTGCAGTGCATCATGGATCGGAAAGATGGCAGTCTCGGCTCTGAAAATCCGATATGTAAACAAGGCTGGTATATATCGGATACCGATACCGATACTGGATCGGATCGGCCCCATCCCTAGTCCCTACCCGACCTGTCAATCAATTCGGCGCGCGCGCTAGGCTTGCGGAGCTTCAAAATCTGGGAGGTGCACGACCACGCGCGAAACCAACGCGCTGGCCAAAGCGCGGGGGCGGGGACTTCGCGATTGCGTCACTTTGGCCGCGCGCCCTATGCGACGCGTCAACTATATCCCAGGCTTTAGAGGGACTGAAAACAAACAGTATTATTGTTTTATAAAGAATAGGTACTTTCCAAGCACTTTTTTTTTTACCTATAAACAATGTGTTGTAAGCCCACATCACTGGACAGAGTTTTATCTTGTTTAATGCGATTAGCAACAACATGATGATTTTTGTGGGATTCTGTTCAATTTGCTTCAGAATTTTACTTTTTTACAGTCTTAAAGTCAAAGAGGCCTAGCTCGGTAGTCAATTGTGCAGTCTCATAATCCTGAGCCTGCAGGTTTTAGCCTAGGTCCTTTAAGGAAAGGCATCCAGCATGAAACAATTTTCAAATATTTCATGAGAGTTTGCTTGCTGTGGTTGACCACTGCAGAAGGAAGCAGCACCATCCTTAATTCTACCCAGGTCATATTAGTAAGGTTTTTTGTTTTGTTTTTGTTTCTTAATTTCATTTACCCTTTATTTATCCAGGTAGTCTCATTGAGCCACGAGAACTCATTTTCAAGAGAGACCTGTTAGGGAGCAGATGGTGGGGGTTAAGGGCCTTGCTCAGGGGCCCAGAGTGGGGCAAATGAGGGTGGAGGCAGATGTGGTTGTTTCACCTTTTTCCACCCACATTTTTTTATGTTGGCAGTACCGGGGCTTGAACCGGCGATCTTCCAATCACAGGCCCACCGTCTCTAACCACTGCGCCACCACTCCACACTCCACACCACGGATGTCTCCGTGTCCAACTGTCCCCTTCTTTATAATACTTTTATTGCTAGTATCACTCAGCCCTCTGTGAATAGCAAGTGGCCTTTGGGGCACTAACAATCAGTCATTAGGCTGATAGTCCTCCTTTTAGCATGTGTGATGGAGGATTTTTAAACACCTTCACCTTCAACATGAACCACACAAGAAAAACAACAAAAAAATGAGAACAATTTTTAGTTGGTTTGAAAATTACTTTGATCTTAAATGTAACCTAGAAAACTAAAACATCATTACAGCACCGGTTATTGGCAAATACTTTCAGCACTAGAATCACTCTGCTTTTTTCTTTTTAGGCTAATTATCATATACATCATGTCCCACTGACTCCAACGGGGCATAATCCTCATCATTTGAAATGGGTTTGGTGTAGACTGATTAGAACACCTGTAAAAACTATCATCATCATGTTTTTCAGACATGGTACTACACAAATAAAAAGAAGGCAAAAATAGAAACAAAATCATCAGGATTGGTGTGCAGATTCTTAGGAGGAGGTGCCACCATAGTCCAGAGGTGAACCATGACCATGGGTCGGAGGGGTTTGTTCTTTTAGTCCCGCTCTCATCATACATTTTTGAGTTCGCTCAGATCGTGCAAAGCATCGTGGATGTCTCCTCTTGTTCCTGATTCATCTGGGATATAGGTACTACATGATTCACCAATAATTTTACATACGTCTCCTCGTGATGCAGTCAGGAGGTTTGAGAACGACTCAGTTTTGTAGGATCATCTCTCCCATTGCTTTCAGCTTTCCCAGAGTTCCATTTGCTGATTTGTAGGTGTCGTTGATGAGGCGGGGGAGGGCATACCTGTTGATTTCAACGTGAATTCATACTTAACCGACTCCTACCCATGGGAAGAGGCTTTGGAAGAACTTTTCCCCTCCATTCCAGATCCTAAATTCCCATGGGATGCCGGTGCTGGTGGTGAACCCTCCCCATCTTGTTATCTCAGGCATTGGAGAGCATCGTGACCTGTGGGCTGTGGGTGTCGGTTCCTTCCTCAGCACAAGCATCGTGTTCGGTAGGGGGACCAAAGCACAAAGGCCCCCCCAATTAGGTGGCAATGCTGTATAGGCCCTGTGTCCACATAAGAAATACCAGTCAGTTAAAATACAACAGCCTTTGTCACCTGGCACTGCAATGCTGCAGTGAGTGGTTTCCTGTCGTCCTCTTGTTGGCTTGCTGATGTTGAAAGTCCTTTGTTCAAGGAGGTGTGTGCAATCGATGACATCTCCTGACTCAAAACAGTTGGCGTTTTCATAATGCAGTCCTGCTTTACAGAAAATGCAATGTACATAGTTCAGTGTATTTGTACGTGGATACGTGACATCACAGAATGAATACACTTTGTCAAATAAGTTCCAGGGTTCCAGGCCCACTGGGATGGTTCTATTGTTGAAAACACAGAGTCCCAAAACGCTTGACGGCAGATGTGTCATGGTGATCAGTTCAGGCAGTTTGATGGGTGTCTGGGGTAGAGGCATGACATTTGAGGTGACGCTGCAATTTGACATGAAGTTGTATCCCATAGTCACCATGGCTAATTGTCTGTGTAGGTCTGTGTGCATACCCTTCACTTCATCAAACAGTGGTTTTGTGTAGTCTCGTCTTGCCCAGCTGCCTGTTCCTGGATGGGTGCTTAGTCTATACAGGCACACTTGTTGGTCTGTGTGCACAGTAGCAGGTTGCAAACCTGAATTGTGGGTGGCATAGGGTAGATGAACACAGACGTAGCAGTTGGTAGTTTTCCCTTCATAAGCAGTTTTGTTCATCAGTTGCCACCAAAGATTTGTGCTGTAGTCATGGAGGTGTTCAGATCTTAGCAGATTAGTGATATCCCACTTCTGACACCAGTCGTTCACTATGAAACATGCTCTTGTCCTAACAGAGTACAGAGGGATTCTCATATACAAACTGTTACAAAGAACATAAGGTCGTTGTCGTTGTTATTGTTGCCTTTAATTGCTGAGTGTTTTCACACGAACATGCCGGTTAAACTGTAAATAAAATAAACAAAAATGCCAATACTTAGTATTGCAAAATTCAAATAAACACAAACTTAAACATAGACTTAAGAACTAGAATAGATTAGAATAGATTAATTGAATAAAATAAAATCGATTAAATATATTAATTTGATTGAATAGATTAAACATATACTTAAGAACTAGAATAGATTTAACCAACCAGTTATAAACATCAGCATTTAAATATCACAGTGCAGCAACAAAGCTATCATTTAGCTAACTAGCCTTTCATTTTATATTTTCTTTTTTATACAAGAAACATGTGTTTGCTATGTGTTCTTTTTTATAAAATGAATAAATAAATAAATAAATGAAATGAAAGTTAGCTAACTAGCTGCTACCCGTTAGCATCTTATTAGCTCTAAGCTAATTCACCAAAACCCACGCTTAGAACTACAAAATAACATATCTCTCACATCTTACAGCATTAAATATAACTTACCACGTTGGGCAATAATCATGAACACAAGTAAGATATGATTTTATGTTAGATTTGGCTTGTTATTTTCAGCTAACGGCTAAATAAAACCCACTTCCGGTCCGCCGTTGATTCACTTCCTGTTTAACCGTCAACTCACTTAAACAAAAAGTAAAGCTATAGAGCCCTCTAGTGGAAAATGGGAGGAGTGAATCCAACATCCCGGCCCCGATGACCTCTACAGACGGTCATCCGAGAAATTTGGTGAGCGACAAGCTAGAATTAAAGAACCTTACTTAACTACTCAAATTCAACCTTGTAATAAGAAACCTTTAAAATGAAAATACTGTTACATATTTTCATGGTGATAACTTGACTCAGAGTAATACTGTAATCAACAGTTTACAGTAATCGTGAACATGAAAATAAGAAAATCGTCTATAACATATGGAAGAAAAGAAAAACACACAAGCTGAAGGTAATTAGAGCCTACTCATTCATATTTCATTCTAGCAAACATAGCTTGTGTATTGGCAGGTCGTCTAACCACCGGCCCCATTGCTCAGCAATGTCACTTGGGATGGTTTCATCCCAACCTCGCTTCATGCGACATAGTGTCTGAAATAGTGTCTTTCCCCGTAGAATGAACGGGCCAACTAACCCCAGGGGGTCATAAACTGAACTTATTGTGCTTAGCATGCCTCTTTTTGTGCTGGGTTTGTCCTTGACCTTGATAATGAAGGTGATGCAGTCATCTGTTGTGTCCCAGAACACCCCCAGAGCTCTTTCCAATGATGGATCTCCATCCAGGTCCAACAATGGCACTTGATTTGCATGTTCCTCCTCTGGGATAGACTTCAGGACCTTTGTTGAATTGCTTGTCCATTTAGTCAAGCGAAACCCTCCTTGCATGAGTAGGTCGATCAGCTGCGCTGCTAGACGGATGGCTTGTTGAGGTGAGTCTGAGGATTTCAGGCAATCATCCACGTAGAAGTTTTGTTCTACAGTGGAGATGGTATCTGTGTCATACAGATGTGCATGATCTGATGCACATCTCCTCAATGCAAAACTTGCTGCGCTTGGAGACCATACTCCGCCAAAGAGGTGAGATGTCATACGGTAAGTAACTACCTCATTGTTAGGATCGTGGTCTTTCCACCACAGGAACCGTAACATATCTCTGTGTTCCAGAGTTACATGTATCTGATTGAACATTCCTTCAATGTCTGCCATTACAGCAACTGGACCTCGGCGGAAGCGGATGAGCACATTTATTAATTTGTTTGTCAGATCTGGTCCCTTGTGGATGACGTCATTGAGAAATGTTCCATCGTACTTAGCTGCGCAGTCAAAGATGACTCGAACCTTTCCAGGCTTGCGTGGATGAGTTACTGGGTTATGTGGGAGATACCACACTTTGCCATCAGTGCAGTCAAGCGAAGAGGCTGGGACCTCCTCTGCATATCCTTTATCGACGGTTGACTTCATTGCCTCCACGTACTTGTCTTTCAGGTCTGGGTCCTTTGTTAATCTGCGTTCCAGTAGTTGTAGTCTCTGTGTTGCTAAGTTGATATTATTAGGTAGTGTCACTGTTTCTTTCTTAAAAGTGTATAGTGGTCAGTATCCCCGCCTGTCACGCGGGAGACCGGGGTTCAATTCCCCGACGGGGAACCATATCAAGCCCAAGTAGACTCTATCAGGCTCCCACCAACAGATATGATCAAGTTTGATGGTGACCCCCTCCAGTATTGGAAGTTCATGAGGCTTTTTACTACAATGGTGGACAAAGAGTCTGTTTCTGCTGAAGAAAAGTTAACTCGTCTGCACCAGTACACAGAAGGAAAAGCTCGAGATGCTATTAGTCACTGTCTATACAACCTCAGTCCCAGCGCAGGTTTCAAAGAAGCACTTGAGCGACTAAAATCAAGATTCGGAAATCCTCATTCCATCTCCCAAGCTTGGGTTGAAAAGGTTTTGAACTTTAAAGAGATCAGAGACAGTACACAACTGAGAGACTTCGCAGACCAACTAAGAGGCTGTAAGGACACACTTGCTGCCATGAAATGTGAAGAAGAGCTTAGTGGCCGCCGCACATTAGTTGAGATAATTAGCAAGCTACCATCAGATCTCAGGGCCAAGTGGTTAAATAAAAACCATGACATCACAAAGGAGGGACGTCTACCGAAACTCGACGACGTCGTCAGCTTTGTGGAGACAGAGGCTGAAAAGAGATCAGATCCAGTCTTTGGTGGGTTAATTAGCTACAAGAAGCAGGAGAAGCCAAACAACTTTACATCACCTACCAAAGTCTCTAAGAAACATCATCAAAGCTACCCCACCACTGTCAAGGCAGCTGCAGTCCAGGAGAATAAGTCCACACGTACCAAGAAGCCAGCTTATTTAAAATGTCTCAAATGTTCAGAGCACCATTTCTTAAACCAGTGCCCAGATTTCAGATCACTAACAGTGCCAGAGCGTCTTGTGTTCGTTCAAGGAAAGAACCTGTGTCAAAATTGTTTTATGATGGGTCACAACGCTGAGATTTGCACGCGCAATTGGGTGTGCAACGTTCCTGGCTGTGGACAGAAACATAACACATGGCTGCATCCTAACCACACTAACAGACAGAACGCTACAGCAGGGCAGGACACCACTGATGACAATAAAACTACCCAACAAACACAAACTACCAGATCACCTAATGTCACCTGTGGGTTCGCTGGAGCCGCAAATTGTTCCTGTGGTCGTTAGGGGCAAAGCTACAAACATCAGTTCTGTCACATATGCATTACTCGATCCTGGAGCCAACACCAGTTTAGTGTCAGAAGAACTGACCAAGAGACTCAAGGTCAAAGGCAAGCCTGCAAGGTTAGACCTTGATACAGTAGGAAGTAGCCAAGAAGGAATATTTACTAGAAGTGTAGATCTTGAGATTAGCTCTCTACACGATGACAGCATCTACACGCTTAATGGTGTGAGAACACTTAAGAAATTAAACATAGGACTTAGCTGTCTCGCGACACCTGACGAGGTAGCCAGATGGGATCACTTAGCAGACATCCCTATTCCCAGCCTCAAGGCCAATGATGTGCACCTCGTCATTGGACAAGATGCTCCACGTCTTCTCAGAGTTGAAGAGTACCGCGTGGGAGGTGATAATGACCCTTACGCTACCAGAACAGTACTCGGCTGGGCCATAAATGGACCCGTCGATTACAAAGAAGGTAGGAAAGCCAAGGCCTACTTCCTCAAGTCAGATCAAAGTCTGCAGACACAAGTGGAAAGATTTTGGAAACTTGATGACCCTACTCAAGATAACAATCTGTCAATCAATGACCAGAAGGTGATTAAACTGTGGGAAAACTCGCTTTCCAAAGAAGGCTCACACTACACCTTAGACATACCTTTTAAGAAAGAAACAGTGACACTACCTAATAATATCAACTTAGCAACACAGAGACTACAACTACTGGAACGCAGATTAACAAAGGACCCAGACCTGCTTGATGGAGGAAGATCAACTTTATTGTCAGAACTGCAATATGTACAGGACATACACAGGACCGAAATTGCGTTTCTCTCAGTCCCTCGGTGCAACAGTAACCATCTAAACACTAAACACTAAAACATTTAATAAACATAAGCATAAAATAGTAAAATAGTAAAAAAGTGTAACACTGTCCTGAGTTTTTTCATAATAGTATAAAAGTATGAAAATTTACACCAACACTGAAACACCAAACACCCCTAAAACACCAAACACCCAATGAACATAAGCATAAAATGAAATAATAAAAGTGTAATACTGTCCTGAGTTTTTGCATAGTAGTATAAAAAGTATAAAACGTATATCTATAAAATAAACTGAAGTTTCTAGCGTTGACATTTGCAAAGAGTCATCAACATCTCCAAAAGTTTGGTCTGTGTTGTAAAAAGCTGCACTTTCAACCTGCAGAAGGAATGTTGTTGTTGGAATATGGGGGAGATGTTTTGTTTTTGCTACTGGGGGGATGTTTTGAGCACACAAAAGACTTCAGCCCCAGGGGGTCACACAAACCTAATTGAATGCAAATCACTCAATCTGTAATTTGACAGACTCTGGTAAGTGTAGTACTCATCTGAATATTCTGGTATTCCTAGTGTTAACAAACCAGCATCAGACGGTCCTAAAGACCATAGTGTGTTAGGTAAATGTTTCAGGTCAGTTTCATCACGTTCTGAGAGAAAACTCATGTCTAATTGTAATTGGCTCAGAGGCATTTCATCCTCCTTCTTTGTCAGCACATTACCTGCTTCCTGCATCAAAAAGGAAACAGCTGTTAGATTGTCAGTTGAACCCAGGTCATGTGAGCAGTAAACATCGATCAGGCTTTGATTTGCATAAATCTGAGTTTTGTCCAATCTTGTGGCTCTCATTCCGTCCTTGACGGGAATGATTGCAATGGCCAGTTTTGTCAGTAAATCTCTGCCCAGTAAATTTACGGGACAGTCAGGTGATATTACAATATTTGCTGAAATGCAAGAACCAGTTTCTTCATCTGTGAAGTACACCGGTTTGGAAATGCTATGTCTTTTGGTCAGGCCATCTGCTGATTTTACCCAGATGGAGTTTTGTGATGGTTTCAGACCATTTATTGTCCACCATCTCGCAGACTATATTCCTTGATCTCCTCCTGTCCGTGCTGCGGCGAGACGTTTGTTTGAAGCCATTTTCAGATCAAACCATTTATTCCTGATTTCTGATACTGTACGACCCACGGGAGACAAAACATATGCACTACAATATTAATATGATGTTAACTGTAGTTTCGAGACATTTTAAAATGCTTCTGTTCAAAAACACATCCGACACTTGCGGGAGGTGGGGGGTAGCGGTGCGCCACGGCTCTTCTGAATAAGTGAAACTATAATGTAACACAGTACACTAAAATTAAAGATATTTGACCATCCGACACTTGCGGGGGGGTAGCCACAGCGCCACTGAGAGCAGATCTCCGAACGCGTGAAGTTCCTCCTTTTACTTCTTGAGTTTGAATGAATGGACACTTCCTGCTGTCAGAAGGCAGGAAACGTGGCCTTATATGGTGTTTTGAGGGGTGGGAATTATGTAAATGACCTCTACGCGTGCACGCGCAGCTGTTTAGGACAGGTGGGATTCATTAAATTTACGCAACCCATTTACACACGTTTCCTCAGGATAGAAGACTTTGTTGAATCTGACGTGGCATGTTCGTATAAACGCTTCGTACGAACAAAAGTAGGAGAAAATTAGGATAAAAATACGAACATTTTCGTGAATGAGGGCCATTGTCGGGGACGGTCATACTGTGGTATGTATCTGTTAAAACCATGGCCTCTTGGTCTCATGTGTCTCCCTCTGTTGCTGTTAGTCATAGGAGCATTGTAATATATTTCTGAGTCTGGGTCATTACTGTAAAACACATTTGTTTTGTTGTCAGGGTTATCTCCTGTTTTCTTTTTCAGCACTTTCTCAGCATGACGTGCCCATTGCATAAAAACCTCAACAGTACAAGTGTCCAGTTCTACAAAGTGTTTCTTTATCCAACCTGAAATGTTTGGAGTACAAGATTGTAGCAGACCGTTCTTCAGCTGTTGCTGATAAGCTGAGGTTGGCTCGTTAGTGTAATCGATACCACTATAAATTTTGAAATCCTTTTCATATCTTATTTTAAAATCATCGACATCTTCCCCTTGTTTTTGTTTGATTGCAGAGAGTGCAGCGTAATCAGCTTTTCGTTTGAAAACGGTGCGCACTCTACCACAAAGAGCATCCCACTGTTGCTTGTAACGTCCAGTTAGGTAGTTTGGGGTTGTTACATCATAGGGGAGGGGGGCCCCATCATTTCCCCTGCCAGTGTAGTCACCACGCACTCGGGCCCAATGTTTTCCCAAAGACGACTGAGCTGCTTCACCGGTCTCATGACCATTAAGGCAATAGGAATGTATAATACCCTCCATATCCATGATCCACATTTCAGGATCCTCTAAGTGACTGCTAACCCCTTCAACAGCTTTTCTAGCCTCTTCGAGGGTCCACGGCCTAAAAACTAAAGCATGTTGCGGGTTGCCTTTTATATCTGCAGTTGGATTCATGACTTGTATCAGAGGGAAAGCGTTCGAAGAGGAGCAAGGAGGTTGTGAAGTGGAGGGCTGCATTTTTGACATTTGTTTTTGTTGGAGTTTGGCTTCCGTAGATGTTTTTATCTCTTCACGCCTAATTAGGGATTCATACAGCCATATTTTAGCAATTGCCAATTGGTGTTCTATTTTTTCTTTCTTCTTGCCTTTGTTTAGAATAATTTGGTTCTTCAGTACAGAAACAAGTGTTTTCCAGGTGTCTGCTTTAAGGTTGGGTTCTATCTTATATTTTACCATCCATTCTTTGACATATTTAACTGATTCCGGATGTTTGGTTTTAGCAAAATAATTTGGACTTTTTATAGTTAAAAAGTGTTAAGAAATGGGCCGCTAGCTAATAGCTACGCTAATGCCAAATTCAATGCAAAATGTTCAAAGTTTTAGTTTGTTAAGCTTTAAAACCTAAACTGTTTGGATCAGAATTTTGTAAAAGAGATTGATCGATCAGCCAAACGTTAGTAAACCGTTCGGTTATATTAGTATGTTTGAGATATGCATGCAAATATTTTATTTTAAATTAAAAATTCTAGTTAGCTTTCCTGCTGACTTCAGTGTTTCCGGATGTGTTTTCAGAGATTTTATCCCGTTATAATTGTTTCATAAGTGCAGAAAAATACAACAATTAACGTTTTATGTGTATCATTTAGTCATGTTTTAAATGGAGAGTGCTAGTAGCTTAAATCAGTGTTATTATCTGTGTTTTTTCTTTGTAGGAGACGATACCTCCAGCCCCAAACATGTTCCTGGACGAGCTGGGCCTACGGACTGCTGTCAGCACAGGTTTCATCTTGTAAGTTAGTAGTCATTTAATTTCTCAGAAATCTGGTTGTAGTATTTATCTGGCAACGTTCTAGGCTCGGAGCGATTTTTATATAATGCTTTTTTGTAGTTTTTTCTTTAATAGAGGTTTATAAAGTTGACCTTGTGATCAGAAAGTCAGCTCAAAATACCTCAGTTATATTTTCACACACACAGAGGGAGAGAAAGATAAACACAGAGATAGATAAGCCCGCAGACAGGCACAACAAAAAATGCACACACATTCCTAAGAACACACAGAAGGCAGACGGACGAATCGTAACTTAGGGGCCCGCAGAGAAGCACAACAACGACACATATTTTTAGGCCCCACAGAGGCAAACAGACGAACACAACTTCAACAGGACGCGTCTGAGAAAGAAAAATGTCCTATTTCCGTACCTTCCGCTGTACGTCAGCTAAATTTATAGCACCTGATCTCTGTGCTAAACAACCTAAACTAGTATTTCAAGCTGTACTTAAGCAAACAATTTACAGCACCTGAACTCTGTGCTAATCAAACCAAACCAGTACTTTCTAGCTGTACAAAGCAATTTACAGCACTTCTCGCTGTGCCAAGCAAACCAAAACAGTACTACCATGCTGTACAAAGCAATTTACAGCACTTCTCGCTGTGTCAAGCAAACCAAAACAGTACTACCATGCCGTAGAAAGCAATTTAACGTACTTCCCGCCGTAAGAAGCAATGATATGTACTCACTCCTTGCAGGTTCGTGTGGTATTCGACTGGATCTTCCGTCAAACCGTCCTGCCGATGGCCAGAGAATCGGACCTAAAGCACGCTGGCCTGGCGGGGTAAAACGTCCACCCTTACCAGACTTTTGAAAATGCCGTGCATGGGCTAGTAGTGCGTCCGTCCTCTGGATCCACCGGAGACAAGTAAGAGGAAAATCCCGGTCAGGGAACCAATGATGGAGGAATTTTAAACACCTTCACCTTCAACATGAACCACACAAGAAGAGAGACAAGAATTAATTTTCAGAGCAGCAGACTTTGAAAATGGGAGATCACCTCAAGACACTTTGAAACAAGTTTCAAAACTGTTTGAGATCAAATCCGAATTGGAAAGTGTGTGCTTGGTTTTTATTCTCTAATAGGAAGGACAATGATGAGTAACAGGAAGACAGTTTCAGATAGCACATGGAGCACATGGAAAACGTGGCAGTGTCAAAACAAACAATAACGTAATGTCAAAACATTATCTGTGATTAAGACATGAGTGTGGCAATGTCAAAACAAACAATAACGTAATGTCAAGAGATTATCTATGATTAAAACATGAGCTGGCCTAATCAGTGTTTTTGTTCTGTGTGCAGGAAGCAACAAGTTGTGTTCTTCAGAGATGTTTTGTTTCATAGAGAAAGACTTTTAGGAAAGCAAACTGGTTAATGATTAATCAGAATACATTAAAATAATAAGTTTTAAATGATCAATGTTTGAATTCTCTAACAATGTGAACAACTAGTTTTGGATGTCACCAGCAAACGGGTAAGTCCACTATGTGAGGGTGCTGCTTATAAGACTGAGTATGTTGCAGTTCCGCAGACTTGTCTTTTGAATAAAACGAACAAAGAAGAATCCATCCAAAGGACCTGACTCAACCCTGTTAGACTTGGAGAAAGAATTTTATATGAGCAAACAAACCTTGCACATGTCTTGAAGAAATTGAAGCCAGGTTTCCACCCATGTCTCTACACTGCTGCTTTGCTTCGTGCCACGTTAAATTTTGATCATTTATGATCTTGTAACACTGGAGAGACAAAAGAATAATTACAGGTACAACTTATGAAATTATTACAAATACCCATCTCCTTTCACTTCAGAGTAAAGTCCTACATTGCAGAGGAAGGTTTATTAATCTCTACATTGAAAGGTATGAGATTCAACCTGCAAGATCATACTTTACATGTTATCAAGCTAGCCCATAGGTGAACACACATTATTAAAATCTTAAACACAAGAATGTAATGGAACAGCTAATGCATTTTTACTTGATGAAACCTTCCAACCTTCCCTCCAGTACCTCAACAGAAGCTTTTTTTAAAGTAAAAATAAAATGTTTGTTCTGAAAACAGGGCTATTAGAACAATTAACGAATGGCCCAACATTTTAATGTTGATCTCCCCAGTGAATTTGACACCCCTGCTCTAATTCCTTGATATTTACAACTATAGTACAGTATAATATATTAGAGGCACGGGTCTCTCTTGTAAATGAGTCCTCGAGGCTCAATGGGATTAACCTGCCTAAATAAAGGTTGAATGGAGAAAAAAAAAAGATTCTGCCCTAAAGTCAAGTTCACTCATCCCTTCAGCCCTAAAATCTCACCTTAGAGTTCATTTTTTTCCAGGTGTCTTTGCAACTGCCTTTAACTGACATAGGTGCGACAGTGGTATTGGCAGGTGGTGAGTAGCTGCGCTCACAAATAGATGGAATTTCCCTTCCACAGTTATAATCATACCATAGCCCTGTAAACGGTACAAAGACAAAAATAATTTTACACATCATATTCAGACCAACTTAATGTGTATTTTACATTAACTGAACAGGATTAAGTTTGATTTGCTTACAACTAATCATTTGAGCTAAATAAATCAAATCATTTAGGGCAATTTTAATGGCCACCATTTTTCACTCATTCCAAAAGTGCAAAACCGTTTTCTATCAATTTAATAACATTTAAACATTGAAAATTAATATGCTGCTAATAATTTTTTTTTTTTGCTAGTTGATGCTCGAATTTTATTTTTTATGCTTAAAATGCAAGAAAGGAATGGAACTATGTATTCAGTAAGTTACCAATAGTTTAAGTAGCAGCCACCAAACAAAACTTGTTAGCCATAAAATCATATCAAGGTTTTTTGATTGCACTGCTGACATATATCTTTCTTCATCTGTATTTCTTGCATAGTCTGTTTGTGAACCAATGAAAATGTGTTGTTACCATGGTAACAACAGTGGTTAACATCAGTAAAACCAATGAACTTTGTCTGGGAAGTAGACTGGGAGCAGCCAGCACCAGCCCTGTCGTCAGGTCTTCTTTTATAAAAGGGCAGGAAGTGGAACAGGCAACTGAATGTAAATACGTCAGAACAATAACTGACAAGTTGACCTGTCCGCTCAACACTGACTGTATTTACCAAAAAGTCAGACAGCATCTGCACTTTCTATGTAAGCTACGGAGCTTTAACACAAGCAAACACACTTTGCAGGTAATTGGTGTGCAGGCCACTGGTTAAGAGTGTCGTTTCCTTTAATATTGTCTCATAGCATGGGAACCTCTAAGCCAGAGACGGGAAAAAAATTGTCCCAGGTGGTCAAACTAGGTAGTAAAAATAATTGGTCAACAAATGCAACTTACAGATTTGTACAGTCAGGTTCTGGAAAAAAGGCAATACAGCTTTACAATGACCCATTTCATCCACTGTGACCATTGTTCAAGCTGCTGCTATCTGACAGAAGACTGATGGTTCCTCTAACAAAGAAACATGGATACAAAAAGTAATTTGTTCCCTCTGCTGTGACCATTGTTTGTAGTGTCCGATTTAAATGTCACAACAAACCATTGTCTGCTGATGCGTTTTTATTTTTAATGCATCATGTATTTGAGAATGTCTTAATTGGCTTAGCAACATTTTTTTAATGGTTTTATGGTATTTTTAACTTGTTTTGTTGTGTATGTATGAGCCACATGTCAAAAACAAGTCTCCATTTCATGGAATGTTATGAACAATACATTGAATTCTAATCACATAATTTCATAAACTATCAAGAATATTTTTAAGGATGATACATGTATTGTTTTGATTTATTTATCATTTTTTTTATCTCTGTCATTGAAGGTGAATGTTACTCACCATTATGAAACCTCATGGCAACGCAGTTCTCGTCAAAAGTTTTGAAATCAGGCTGCCCTTCTTCCCACATTTGAAGTAACACTGGAGAACCATCCACCCACCTTAATGCAACACAAGCAAAAATGTAAAATAAAAAAGTCAAACACCTCACAAAACAATTATAACAAAAATTCTGACAAACTGATTTGATTCTAAATGTAAAACATTGATTGGTTTAGCAGTTCAAAAAAAAGGGGGAAAAAAAGACTTGAAACCAGGTGAAGTCATCTTTTCCCACATATTTGTATTTACACTTACTGAAATGTTTCGTCAAGATCTACAGTCATGCCAATCCAAACTTGCCAAAAGCTGTACATCTACACACAAACAAAGTTGTTTTTAGTTAATTGGTGAGAAGATGCAGAAAAGAATACAAAGCCCAGAAACAAAATTCAATTCAGTTTATTTATAAACTACAAATTCATAGACAAAAGTAATTTTAGGAAGCGTCAGAAGAATGCAAATAGGTTTAAAAATAATCCACTTCATTCACAATCTCATTATTTATATTCAATAAATCCACTGAAAACAGGTTCAGATTCTAAACGAAATTACTTACAGTCCAATGTATTACAATCTTTGTTTAAATCAAATTATAAGTGAATTTAATGAAAATGAAAGCAGGTGCAGCACGGCGCAACTGGTAAAGCTGCTGTCTCTCAGCAAGTGGGTTACCCTGGTTCAAATCTTGGTCCGGGGGCCTTTCTTGGTAGTTTGCATGTTCTCTCCGTGCATGCGTGGGTTTACTCTGGGTACTCCGGTTTCCTCCCACAGACCAAAAACAAGCATGATAGGCTGATTGGTAACTCTAAATTGTCCCTATGAGTGAGAGAGTGAATGGTTGTTTGTCTCGTTTGTCTCTATGTGGCCCTGTGATAGACTGGAGACCAGTGCCCACCCCTCGCACAGTGATTGTTGCTGAACATGGGCATCAGCGAGCGACCCCCGTGACCCAAAATGGAAGGAGCGGGAAAAATATAATGGCTGGATGGATGGAAAATGAAAGCCATCAAACAGCAGTTGAAAGACTGACACTGAGTTGTAGTAAATCAAAGGCAAATACTGTATTTTACTTGACTACTTTGGCACATGTGCTGCTTCATTCTTCTTCTTTCAGCTTTTCCCTCTTCAGGGGTCACCATAGTTAGTCATCCTCCTTCATCTCACTCTGTTCTCTGCATCCTCTGTCCTCACTCCAACTACCCCCATGTCCTCTCTAACTGCATCCATATCTTTTTTGTCACAAACATCCATCCATCCATCACACATCTTCCTTTTTGGGACCCAGGGGTCACTGTTTCTCATATCCAGCAGTCACTGTGTGAGAGGCGGGGGGCAGCAGGTTTCAAGTCCATCACAGGGACATGGAGACAAATGAGATAAACAACCATTCACTCTCTCACTCACACCTAGGGATAATTTAGTCACCAATCAGCCTAACATGAATATTTTTGGTCTGTGGGAGGAAAATGGAGTACTACGAAAAACCCCACACACCCACAAAGAGAACATGCAAATTTCACCCAGAAAGGTCCTCGATTTGATCTGGCAACCTTCTCGCTGAGAGGTAACAGCTCTACCAACTGATCCACCGCGCCACCTTAATATCAAACAACTATTGTAAACTGAAATATGTATATATTTGTATATATGTATATATTTATGTATATGTACTGCAGTTCATAGTAGTAAAACATTACCAGTTACTTGTTTCACTCCTGAAACAAGTACGGATGGTTTAAAAAATGGTTTATGATATTTGGTATATAAAATCAGCAATGTGCTATATACAAAAAGTGTTGTTTTTTTGGTTTTTTTATTTTTTTTTTTGGGGGGGGGGGTAGTTTTTTGACATTCTTGCAGAGTTTGGTTTCTGTAGTTACTGTAAATCATATACTGTTTTAACAAGGTTAAGTCAGGTCCTTTGGACTGATTCTTCTTTGTTGAAACATTTAGTCTTTTTTAATTTCTTTTTTTTGGGGGGGATAGAAAAATTTCAACAACAACACTAAAAAAATCAGTCCAGAGGACCATAGTTGCCAAGTCTGCTATTATACGCGACTTTGGGCTTGTTTTTGTACAGTTGCTTATACATTTTGCGCAGTTGCGTTTTTTTGGTTTTTTATTTTGAACGGTAAGTTGCTTTTTTGGGCTTGTTTTTCTGTCAGAGTGAAAACTAAATACAAGTGGTAGGTAGTTTGTCCCTTCACACTGCCCTTCCACGGATGTTGCGTCCAGAGCCATATATAATGAGAGAGTTGCGACAATCTTTGAACTCGCCGAGAGGTGGTCATGGGATTCATGCAGCTCTCGATCGTTCCAAACAGCTCGTCGCTGCCAGTCAGTTTGAGCAGCAACTGGCGCAACATGACACAAAAATCGACTTTCCTTACTTTGTCCGGCGTCTTTCAGTAAATATTGAGCAGTAACAAACTGATTACTTAACTGATTACTGAAAATATTTCACTGACAATGCGTTTTATTAAAGTATTTTTACACGTGGCAGATGCATTCATTATTACAGTGAAACGAGACTGTAAACCTATTTGTTAGAAAAAAATGTCTATGCAATACAATGATCAATATAGCCATGTCAACAGTGTTTTATAATGTTACACATGTAAAAACAAAGACAATAACACCTATTATAAAGCTATTCCTGATGTTCTCTGCATGATAATGCTCCACCTTGTCCTCAGCAGTTCAGATCTGCTCCAGCTTACCTTAGATCATCTGGGATGAAGTCTTCATTTCTGCACATTTTATATATATATATAT